>JAUKPP010280570.1:0-20576 GCA_032273245.1 Phyllaplysia taylori | reverse complement strand
ATTGTGGCCTGAAGAAGACTGGTGTCCAGTCGAAAATTTGCCCCTTTAACATTTCATTATATTTTTCAATGCTTTTTCCTCATTAAAGTATGTTTATCGGTACACTTTGGTTGAGTGTGGTGTGTTATTTAGCTTTCAACAAAATAATATGGGCATAAATCTTCATAGTCAAAGTTGCAGGGGTAGGAAGGACAACGACCGCGACCTCTGAAGCAAGAAAGCATACTGGCGCTGTAGTGTAATGGTTAGGCTCTTCGCCTGTCATGCGGAAGACCCCCGTTCGATCCCGAGCGCGGACGATCTGGTTTTTTTCTACTGGAAATTTTCCCTCTCAGCCCGGGTTGGCCCTGCCAGTGACAGGCAGGGTTGAAGTAGCCCGTCTCTTAAATGACCTTACAGTGTTTCAGGGGACGCAAAACTGGTAACCAAACCAAACCAAAGAGAGAATAACTCAGATTGCCTTGGAAAGACTGATGGAGAAAAACACAACATACTCTGACGCTATTTGAACGTTTTTGACCTAAACGTTGTCCTTGCTTTTTTTTGTTTTATCAAGTCATAGATAGGGGTCTCTCGTGGTCGAGAGGTTATAGTGTTTGCCTCTCATGCAAATTCTTAATGGTCTCGGGTTCGAACCCGGGGCAGTGGAGGCATGTTATTCTCAATTTACTTCTCCGTCTTCTTTTTCTTCGTTCTATGCCTTGTCTACCCTTTCAACTGCCTGACTCTTCCTCTCCCTCTCTTTCTAGTCTCCTCCTACTCCTTGTTTCTCTTTTTCCTTGTTTCCGCCTTCCTTTTCAACCACATCCCTGATCTTCGGGTAGGTAAGATCAAACACCAAGTCTTTTCGGATAAGGACGAAAAATCTCGGAGGCCCAGTGTACATGGTGTAATTGAAAATCGAAAAGAGTAGGCCTATTGAGCCGCCGCCCGGGCAAAATTCAAAATTTGTTCCTACCCAAATACTTTGGCATGGTTCTCGGCACCGAAATGACGTTACAGTACAGAGTCGAAGGAGCCGTAAAACCCCAACCAAACAAGCCATAGATAGATAATACATGTAGTATTATGAAGGGCCTCAAGCAATCCGACGATTTGATCGTTAGTAAAACGTAGTTTGATGGATAGGCTACGTTTTTAGTAGAAATTTTTCCCGAGAACGAAAATGCTGAAATTTATTTTGACGTTTTATAATAGCCTACTTCATTCTCATACCCCGGAAGTCGACACTCTAAAAGGCCATGATTGAAAGAGCCATTACAATTGCAACATAATATATTGTGAGGGACGATCAAAAAAAGTTTTTTCCCATAACTATGATGGAATGGTGCAGTTCTTCGGAAACTAGCACATGAGCCGGGATGATATGCAAACATTCAGCAAATTCCTACCAAAAGTTTTTCTATTTCTATTCGAGAGCTCCAAACGACCCCACCCACGAAACTTTGACTTTGCGTTTATAAATTATAAAGTAAACAAATACGATGTTCAAACGGCAGGCTTTAAATTCGCGTTTCATTCGATTTTTTGCAGGTTGAGGGCTTGCTTTTGGGACTATGGATGACTTATGGGTACGCCTACATCTTTGTTTGTTGTTTGTTTTGGTTTTACAGCTTCATCGACCCTTGTAACTAGGTCACTTCGGTGCCAGGGTAGCTTACATCTTTATTAACCAGAGATGAAATATAAAGATAAAAACAACGGAAAATTTCCTCATCGTCGCATAAGAAAGAGACGAAAATGCCGTGATCCAACACAAGGTACAAGGTAATGCTTTCTGTCTTTTGGGACAAGGACAGTATTGTAGTTGTCGGCCTACTTGCTGACTGACTCCAGAATGGCTAAACATTGACTTGTCACTAATTCTCAACCTAAAGTCGGCAGCTAAAAAAATTTACTTTAAGCAAAATGTCGGTGAAAGTGAAAGCTGATTAGAAATGTTGTCTTCCTTCAAGATAATGCAACCTAAAAAACCCAACAAAAACAAGTGCTACATAATATTGCGAATCTGAATAGGAAATCTGACCGTATCCACTTCATTCACCAGAAATGGTCTCCCCTGATTCTTTTCTTTGTTTAACTCCATAGAAAATCTCAAAGGGAACAGCTTTGCCTCTGACAGTGACATAAGGGGTTAGTTCCAGCAACAAAATAGTGTCCTCTGTGACAAGGTCATTTCAAGGTCATCCACAAGTGGGAGAGTTGAGAGTGACACCGCTTCTCATTTGAAAAAAAAAGAGTAGGTAAGACTAGGACTTTCGTTCAAAGAGAGGATCTAAGCCCTGCCCTCTGTGTGATAGGCGAAGACCCTAACCATACCACAACAGGCACCGGCGAGATGTAGTGGCTGGCAAAACGAAATGATTAACTTAGAATATGGCTCTACTAACTAAATAGTTTACACCATATGCAACTTTGTTGGTAATTGCAGGCGTGGGCAGGGAACTGCAGCAATAATATTTCATATTGTACTTTAGTTTGGTTTGGTTATCAGTTTTACGTCCCTTGCAACACTGTAAGGTCATTATAAGAGACGGGCTACTTCGACCCTGCCTGTCAGGGCCAACCCGGGCTGAGAGTGAGAAGGAAAAAAATCCCACCAACCCCCCCCCCCCCCCCCCCCCACAGATCGTCTGCTCTCGGGATCGAACCGGGGGTCTTCCGCATGACAGGTGAAGAGCCTAACCATTACACTACAGCACCAGTCTCATATTGTGCAAACCACGAATTCACATAAAAAACAGAACAGAAGAGAAAAATTATCAGAGGCACAAACTTGTCACTTGATTGTTATACTTTAATGAACCACCATATTAGGATGTAGAGTTTGGTGATAAAACAAAAAAAATGTGTGCCGATATGTGGATCCGCTTGTCCATGGGAAATTGTTGGATAGGCTACGAGATAAGAGCATCGGATATCCGGTGACCGGAGTATGCGAACTCGTCCACTATCCACTAGATCTATATACTTTCGGAATCAAAGAATTGACAGAATATTAGATCCATATTGATCTTTGGCTGGAAGTAGTAGTATTGATAGAAGCACCAGCCTCAACTGATTTCATTTAGCCCCTTCAATTGGATCCTTGGTTGGAAGTAGTAGTAAGGAGTGGATTATTTATAGAAGCACCAGTTTCAGCTGTTTTAGCCTCTTCACTTGGATTCTTGGTTGGAAGACTTCTATAATGTACACGAGCGACGTTAAGTTATCAAAATGTTACAGGCGAGCCAAAAAAAATGTCAGGATTTTTCGAAAGCAATTTTACTTAAATCTCATGAACATTTTGTAACTTTTGATTCAATTTAATTCAGCAGATTAAACTTTTTAGTAATACACCGCATGTCTTGATCCTCTCATTTCGTTAACCAGCCTCCCCCCCCCCCCCCCAAAAAAAAAGAGAGAAAAAAGGGAATCAGCAGGATCTGAACTATACATATTTGACCCAATTTAGATACAGATGTGATAATCTCGTACTTGATTCCATAAAAACAAGAAAAAAACATCGATATTCATAAAAATGGATTTAGCCGAGCTTTAGAAATAACAACAACAACCGCTCTTCCATTTTGCATCGACTTACCTTTTTCTTTGGTCACGCCGTGGTATTGCTCATAGTAATGATATTCGACAGAGCTTGAAAAGAGGCGTTGCAGTCCCACTTCACAAGGCATAAGAATTATGTCTGCAGGCTCTCGGCATTGGGCATAATGAAGTGAGCTGAGGCGAGAAATCTTTCAGCAATATCAAGGTTGCTCCAATTTATTTTCGTCTACTTAACACGAAGGAATACATGGCTTGACACTAAATTCACAGCTGGTAGCCGAAAATGGCACTGTGCGATAATTGAAGTCCAGATGATACAATAAGTCTGAATGGAGCAAATTTTGAAGATTTCGGTTTTACTTTTGGCTTCACTACACAGGTAAAATTTTCAGGTAATGACTGAAGTTGGTAAGTCGCGTTACGGTCCATCATTTATGAATTTGGAACAACCCAGGGAGGCAATGGTATGATCAAACCCCGCAGTGTCTGCGTTTCAAAACAAACGTCTGTGTTGTGACGGTTAGGATTTTCACCTATCACGCAGAACTCCCGAATTCAATCCCATGCGTGGACTCTCTTGTTTTTCTGCTGGAATTCGTTCCTCTCAGCTCGGGTTGGCCCTAACAGGCTGGGTCGAAGTAGCCCGTCTCTATCCAACCTTGCAGTGTTACAAGAGACGTAAAAGTGTAATCAAACAAAACAACGAAAGTATAAGGGTTATGTCTGCAGGCCCAAGACATTGAGAAAATTGAAATGAACCCAAGCGAGTGGTCTTTCAGCTTTAAACTAAGCTGAAGTGAAGCCCTGCATTGAAGATGGTGGTCTTACTGTTAGCTTCACTTCACAGGTAAAAACTTCAGGCAATGTCTGAAGTTGGTAAGTCGCGTTACGGTCCATCTTCTATGGGTTTGGAACAACCCAGGGAGGCAATGGCCTGATTAAAACCCATAGTATCTGCAATTGCAGAACAGGCGTCTGTTGTAACGGTTAGCATTTTCGCCTATCGCGCAGAGGACCCGAGTTTGATTCCCAAGACGCGAGCAGTACCAGCGCATTTCTGCTGGGTTCCGTCATTCTCGGCACAGGTGGGCCCTCACAGGCTTGGTCGAAGTAGCCCTTTTCTTAAATGACCTAACAGTGTTGCTAGGGCCGTAAAACTGAAAATTATACCAGACCAAATGCACTTTCTCTTCATTCCAAAGTAGTGAGTAAAACAATTTACCAAACTCAACCGAAATATATTACGTTTTATTTCCTTATTTTCTGCCCCTCCCCCCTATTCCCTCTTCTAAATGACTTCACAGTGTCACAAGGAACGAAAAACCAAACAACCAAACAAAACCAAAGAGAATTATAACAACAATATCATATTACTTTCTTGTCTATGTCTTACTCCTTACACCTCTTTCTTATTTCTCTCCTGTTTTTTCTCTCACATTTTTGTCCATCTTTGGCCGCGGTTCGCCTTGACTGACACCTACACGCTGTAGCTGGTCTTGACACTCGGCTCTCTGGGGGAGAGAGGGACATCAAAGCCCTCGCTACGAGACAGGGCCAGCCGCGAGGGTTGACAATGATGAAGAAGAAGACCGCGAGCATGACAGCCCCAGTGTCGAGTAGCTCGCTCAGAGAACGGCACGGGGAACGCTTACACACTACTGCCCTATTTACATAACAATGCGCCTTTTCCGATTTTATTCGCCTTTCTTTGATTTACGAGGATTCGAGCGCAGGGGGAGGCGTTAGCGAAGACGTTTAATCAGAGAGGTTATAGATTGAGAGGAGAAATGAAACTGCTGGGATTCATCCTCTTTAAGTCGATTGGGCCCTATCAGGCAAGGTTGAAGAGGCCCTCGTCTTAAATGTCCTTACAGTGTTGTAACGGGCGTAGAACTGGTAACCATTCGAAGCCTCTGAACATGAATCTCGGGCCATACAATCGAAGCGCGGATAACAAAACAAAATGAGGCAATTAGCGTGAATGTTGGTCCGTGCTTGGTGATTATAATCCGCGTCTACGACGCCGATGTACTTTTGTCCCTGGTCATGTCTCCTCTCAATCTCTAGACTCTCTGGTGTTAGCCGTGGCCGCTCACAGCGCTGTTCATATTTCCTCTTTGTGACGAGTGTTTTTTTTGCTTTTCAGTTTTAAGTCCCCCGCAACACTGTAAGGTTATTTAATAGACGGGCTACTTTGAACCTGCTTGGCAGGGCCAACGCGGGCTAAAAGGAAAAAGTCCTAATAGAAAAAAATAAGCAGATCGTTCGCTCACGGGATCGAACTCGGGTCTCCCGAATGCTAAGCGAAGAGCCTAAATATTACACCACAGACGTCGTAACTTGTTTGTTCGGTGTCTTTTTCTTGTTGGTGTTGCCCGGTGGTTTTCACAGTGGACTGCAGGCAATTGAGTTAGATAAAGAGCAGGAGCAGTTGGAAGTTGTAGTTTTCAGAATCTTCTACGACCTACACAATACCGGCACTGTGGTGTAATGGTTAGGCTCTTTGCCTGTCATGCAGAAGACCCGATTTCAATCCCTAGCGAGGACTGTCTGGGATTTTTTCTAGTAAGATTTCCCCCTCTAAGCCCGGGTTGGCCCTGGCAGGCAGGGTCGAAGTAGCCTGTCTCTTAAAATGACCTTCCTGTGTTTCAGGGAACGTAAAACTGGTAACCAAAGCAAAACAAAAAGGTACAAAGTCGAGTAGCCAATGGGGAGCCTTAGTTCGATTTTTATTTCGCTTGAGGTTTCTCCTCCATGTGGTATCAAAGGACAAATGTCTGCCTTGCTACAACTTGCTACAATGTTTAGTCAATTCAAGAATCGGAATGAGGGGGTGTTAGTTTGGAGTCATCAGTTTATAGAGGCACCAGCTTCTTTGCCTGTTTTAGCCTCAAGGAGGGGGGGGGGGGGGAGTGAATCGACCTCGTTTGTCAGGACCAACTGATTTGAAGGGACAATTATTACATCAGAGATAGATGAGATACTTGATAAAGGGATAATCTAGACAGGCGACAGGATCTCATGTCTTCTTCGTGATAGGCGGAGAGCCTTACCAACTCACCGTAAATACCAGCGTCTGTGATGTAATAGTTAGTTTTTTCGCCTATCACGACCCGAGTTTGATTTCCCGTTTGAACAATCACCGTTTTTATAGATCTAGTTTATAAACCTACCCACCAAACGACGTTTTCTAACAGTTAAGCACACTTCTCAATCGTCAGATTGCCCGAAGGCCTTCACAACACTGTCATCCAACTATAGCTCAGAAAAAAAGAGCAAAGACAATGTTTACGCCATGTACTTGAAAGCAAAGAAATTACCCACACCACCTCAAACAGAAATGTCTGTGGACGAGGCACCTCTCTGCATACTTTAATGAAAATGATAGCACGCTGGGTCTAATATCATTTCAGATTCTACTCGGCAGATCCAATTTCATGCTGCAATCAAAGTCTACATCGCTCGAGAGTACAAATCTCCGGGGCGCAGAAAGTTAAGCTGTTGGATTCTTTGTCAAACAAGATTCTATTCAGATACGCTACATTGCAGGAGAATCGTGTCTGATGTTCCAACATAATAGGGTTCGGGTCAGATCATTAAATCACCCCCCGAACAACGGGTTATAACATCTTTAACAGCGTTGCGCCGCCATGCCTCATTTTTGTGGTTTTAGATCTGTAGACATGTATGCCACCCCTGAGCAACGACTTGTAACATCTTTAACATTTTTCACCTCAAGGTCTTATTTCTGTGGTTTTAATTCTACAAATTGCGGGGTAGAAACTTTACAATCATATCTCGACATTTGGGGAAAACATTTTTTTTGTATATTCCAAGGCCCTGGCAGTGGGCACATGTCCTATAAAACTGTCAGAGTCTTGCGAGTTATTACAAAAAAGTAGAGTTCCTGATTTACGCGTTTAGAGGAATGCAACAACAATTTGTAACGACAGAATCGGGACAATTCGCTGACGGTTTCGGTAAGGGGCGAATGATAAAATGATAATATATAGATGTCCATTCGCCGCATGAGTAACCGCCAGGGGTATCACCGCATTCCGACGCGTATCACTCATCACAAATGCAAACAAAAAAATGTCAGAATAATATTATTGTGGAGCCGGAACTATTTCCTTCTGTCATGAACGTTAATGTTAATATTCTTTTAAATCGTCTTTAGACGTCCAGAAAGTAGACTAGCCGGTCACCTACAGGAGGAGAATGCCATCCTGAGGTCATGTGAAGTCACAATTACCGGTACTCTCAAGATCTTGAGAGAACTATGCGATACCGGCGTCGGGGTTAGGCTTTGCGCCTTTCATGCAGAAGAACAAGTTCGATCCCACGTGCCGACGATCTCGTTTCTCCGCTGAGAGTCGTCCCTCTCGGCCCAAGTTGGCCCTGACAGGAAGGGTAGGAGCCAATTTAAAGGCTTTCCAGCCCTGGAGTGCAGAGCTAGAATGCTATGGCCCTGAGCTTGTAAAGCCCACTTAAAGAGCGATCAGTTTAATAACAACAAAAAACAACAACAACAGCAACAACAACAACTACAACAACAACAACAACAATATCAATACCATCAACAACAACAACATCAATACCATCAACAACAACAACATCAACAACATCATCAACAATAACAACAACAATAACAACAACAACAATAACACTAACAACAACAGCAATAACAACAATAGCAACAACAACACTGAAATGTCATCATAGAGGCTGATTACCTGGACCCAGACTATCAGAGCTAACCTGGGCTCAGAGGCACCCAGCACCCCGGCAGAGAGCAGAAGATGTTCGTCCAACGCCGGGGTTGGACTCTCTGTCCTTTGCATTAAGGGTGAAGATCCTAACCACTACTTGTAACACCACAGACGTCTGTATAGATTTGGTATTTGGTTATAAAAATTCCCTACCTGAAGTACATGAACCGGTTTCTGTGGTGTATTGGTTAGGCTCTTCGTCTATCATGCGTAAGACTCGGGTTCTGTCCCATTTGAAGACAATCTGCGTTTTCTGTTGGGAGTAATCCTTCCTAATCTGTTTTGGGCCTAAAGGGCACGGTCAAGGTAGCCCGGCTCTTAAAATACTCTATCGACCTTACAGTGTGACAAGGGACGTAAAGCTAGAATCCAAACCAAACCAACCCTGTTATTCGAACAGTCAGATTTCTACTCGTGGTGCATTTTTAAAGAAAAGAATTTAATTCGAATAACCCGGAAATTCATTAACATTTCTCCCGCTCCTATTAAACCAACTCCCTCCTCACGGTGGAGCAAGCATGTCATCCTGTATGTTAGCCTTCGACAGAAAACTTCATTATATTTCCCATGCCTTCATGTTGTCATAACAGACCTATGGGACGTTCCTACTCCTTACATAGCTTCCCCACTCGGCAGTGGACTGTGTTCAGCGTTGCCAGGACTCACGATAAAAAACTGCCAATATGAGGGGGGAAACAGCCAAAAAGTAACCAGTGGTAGTTCTGATACTTGTTAGTGGTTGGGATAAGTTAAAAATAAACAATAATTCAGCCCTTTACTTGGTATTTAGGCTAGAAACATCCAAGGTTATTTTTTATTACAGTGCACTGAGGCAGCAGATCTGTCCCCTAATCGGGAAAAAATCGCTGTTTAATATGAAAATGGTATAGCTCTATTCGTTTTACATGGTATTCTGAACAACCGTAACAACAAATATGACTTTCCTTAGGAAACACACTAGATAGAAACAAGCAAACAGCCAAAGAGCAGCCAACCCACCAAACAAGAAAACTTGTAGCAATAATAGCACAAAAACAGCCACTTCTTGCACCAAAACAGCTAAACTGGCAAAACCGACAGAGTATTCTGTTGAGAAAATGATGTTACACAGCGAATCTTTAAAGTGTCAAGCCCTTCCTAAGATCATAAGGCGCTTTAATCAAGCACATGTATAGCCTTCAAGGAAGACAGAAGACATAAGCCCCGGGTTGTTTCGTGATTTGCAACAACAATACAGTGTAACAGTTTTCACTTGCTGACACTGTAACCGTGAGAAATTTGGTTTTTCCCGAAGCTTTGGGATATGATGGCAATTGAAATAAGGCATTGTTATGTCTTCAGATGTGGTTGCTGGACACGTAACTGAGAGCAGGTCTGATGGATGAAGGCAATTAGAAGTGGCGTGATTCACATGATGCATCTTCTGCAAACACTGCAGTAATGACGTGTATTCTTAAAACATAGTCGGAAGAAAAATCCAGACAAGTAAAGCATACACCACCACCATCACCACCACTACCACCACCACCACCACCACTACCAGCAGCAGCAGCAGTAACGACAACATAATTACAGCAAATACAGCAGCAGCAGCAGCAACAACAATTACAGCAATAGCAAAAATAACACAACAACTGAATATCAACTTTGTTCCTGCCTCGGAAAGCAACTTGCTGTTTCAAGTCAGTATAAAGACTTTGTTTGTTGTAATTTTTGTATTACGCCCTTTATAACTCTGTAGTTCCATGTTAGAGGCGAGTTACTTCGACCCTGCCTGCGACCTCCACCCCTCTCAGCTATTCCAAACCTCACTCCTTCCCTTAAACTTAAACCTGAATGCACCTAGGGAAAAAGGCCTCAATTTAACATGCATTGACAAAACACAAATGGAATAACACTCAAGGAAAAAAAAAAACCGCAATGTGAACAAGAGACTAAGACAGCCCCCGCCCCCCCCCCCCCAACAAAAAACAACAACAAACAAACAAACAACAAAAACAAAAACTGGTGCCTCTATAAACAAAGAACTTCAAACTAACTGACTAACTTCTCAGCAGATACACGCTGACGTTTGTCCAATGTGGGATTCGAACTTCTGTCGTTTTCGTGACAGGAGAAGAGCATAACTAAAGCACCCCAGACGTCGTTTGCAACGGTGGGGAAACTGCACAACAACAAGTAACTTTGCAGCTGTCTTGTGAGGAAGGTGGTCCCTCTTTTTAGACCAGAAGACTGTTGAGCTCCAGGGCAGAAACATATTATGAGAGAGCAGGTCAGGTTCACCTATCTACCCACGTTTGGCAGCATCTAAAATACACAAACAAACAGCTGCAAATGCTAGAAAGCCACACAAAATCAAAGAATTCAATTACTAATGTCCGGTATATTGCCATGTTTACCTCCCTTTTTCTTTTCTTTTTCTATTGTGGGCCTTCCCTTGTCTCAGAACCTGTCTCTGTGGTGTAATGGCTACGCTCTTCGCCTACAACGTGGAAGACCCGAGGTCGATCTCACCTGCGGACAATCTGCTATTTTTAACTAGGATTCCTCCCTCTCAGCCCGGGTTGGGCCTGACAGCATGGTAGAAGTCACCAGCCGTAAATTACCTTAAAGAGTTGCAAGAGACGTAAAACTGGTAATAAAACCAAACCAAAAACATCGTGACTCAGAGGGTCAGGTTTCACCTGTCTTTCCACGTTTGGTAGCGATCAGAGCGTACTAGATACCTAGAATGCTATGGTAGCGATACATCAACGGATATCCAGATCTAGACTCCGAGGTGCTCTCCTGCTAATCTTTTTTTTTCTTTCTGTCTTTTTTTCTGTGTGTCTTTCTTTCTTTTTTTCTGCGTGTTTTTTTTTCTTTTTTTAAGGAGGATGCCGTCCTTCAGATTATGGAACTTCGATTCCTTGGTAGAATGAACATCTTGGGGTGCCAGTATGAAGCCGGGCTACTTCGACCCTGCATTTCAGGGCCAGCTCGGGCTGAGAGGGACACTCCCTCATAGACACTGAGAGGTTTTTTTTTTTTTTTTTTAGAAAGAAGCGCTTCGAATACAAACTTTGGTTTGAAAAATGAAACAACCTATGCCTAAAGACTGACAGAGATTTTCTTAAAATATCAAAGTTAAACTCGCACAAATACATTGTTTTAGAATTTCTTAAATTTTCTAGTTGGACGTTTTGATTTGATTACCAGTTTTACGTTCCTTGCGATACTGTAAGGTCATTTAAAAGACGGGCTACTTCAACCTGATTATCAGAGCCAACCCAGGCTAAAAGGGATAAATCCCAGTAAAAAGACGTAGCTACTCATCTCCACATGGGAATCGAACTCGGGGCTTCTGCGCAATAGGCGAAGAGCCAAACCACTACGTCACAGACGCTAGTGAAGCAGATGTGTTGCAATGTAACCGACGGATGAACTTTGTCAGCATAACAACAGCAGCTGACAAGAAAAGCCAGGTGTTTTGACAATATCGCCACCAGAATTGTCAAAACATTGTCAGGAAACGACCTGACAATTTCCTGTAACTGTCGTGAGATGAGGCCCACACAATTTAACAAATGAATACCCATGTCATAGTTGTTATAAAAAAGTTATCATTGACTCCAGAAAAAAGAAAATACCACCACCATCACTTTCTTTTAAGGGAGAAGAAGCTAAGATCACGGACTCATAGACATATTATGTAAATACATGTATGTATGATTTGTATGAATGGCGTTACCTATGTCCATATTTGTCATTACATGTATGCACTATCGCTTGTATCAATATGAATGTGTTTGTACGCCATTGCAAAATGCATTTCTCCATGAGGATAAATAAAGATGATTTTTTTTTTCAAATATCTAGGACTAACTATTGACAATAGCTTCACATGGAATAGATATCTAGACATCATAGTGAACAAGATTAAAGCAAAGATTGGGGGCTCTCGTGGTCTAGAGGTTAGCGGTACGTCTGTCTCTCATGCCAATGGTCGTGGGTTCGATCCCGGGATGGTGCCGGCATGTTATCCCCAATTAATTTCCTCTTCTTCTTCCTCTTCTTCTCCTCTATCTATGGCTTGCCTACTCTTTCAACCAATTTTCTGACTCTTTCTCTCACTGTCTCCTTTGTCTCCTCCACATACCTGCTACTCTTGTAAACTGCTTTGCTTCTCTTCTCTTCTTCTTTGCCTACTCCTTCTCTTTCAACCAAACTCCTGGTCTTAGCGTAGGTAAGATCAAAAGATTTAGTCTTCTCGTATAAGGACGAAAACCCTCGGATGCCCCGTGTGTACGTTGCGCACGCCAAAGATCCCTTGGAGGTTGAAATTCGAAAAGAATAGGCCTATTAGATCGCCGCCCGGGCCAAATTAAAAATTAATCCCTACTAAAAAATACTTTGGAATGGACCTAGGCGCCAAAATGACCTTGGAAAGTTTATGTAGCCCTAAAACCCTAACCAACCAACCAAACAAACCAAAGATTGTACTTTCTAAGGAAACTGAAGTCGTTCAATGCTGATAAAGCTATCAGGTCAGTCTTCTATTTATTCACCATAACAAATTTGTTCTCATTTGAAATAGTCTGTCATGGTGGCAACATTAAAAACCAACTCGCAATAATTAATTGCGTTGTCAAAAGAGCTGCACAAATTATTAACCAAGAAACATCTTTGTTTCACAATTGGTATGCAGCTTCAGTCCTTGAAATAGGCGCTGTGGTGTAATAGTTAGGCTTTTCGCCTCTCAAGTGGAAAACCCGAGTTCGATCCCAGCGCGGACGACTGCCTGTCATTCACAACCCAGGCTGTGAGGGGAGTAAACCCAGCAGAAAATCGCCAAATCGTCCGAGACAGGGATCGAACTCGGGTCCTCCGCGTGATAGGAAAGCCTAACTATTACACCACAGCGCCAGTTTAACGTGAGTGAGTGAGAGGACGGAAAGAGGTTGGGAATACGTGAAGTGAGTATGGCTGTGCGAGATGAGAAAGAGAGGACATAGAGAAGAATTGATTGGATTTAATTTTGCTTTAACGCTGAAACGCGCCACGAGATGATGTGAACAAATCGAGTAGCAAGGAGCAGATAACTGTGTTGTACGAAATACTAGCTCGTCTTCCACTGTATACGTAATATTTCCTTCCCCATTTTTGTTCGCCAAAGACATTCAAATTCAATACAGACTTTTAGTCTACAGTACGTTCACGCAGCGTGTATTACGTAGTCGAGGTGCTTTTTTTGTGACTTGGGATTTTTTCCAGCCAAGATAAGATGGCCAGTCTCAAGTGGAGCGGACCCTCAAGTTTTCTTTGTTTTTTGGTTGGCACTCTTACTTCCCTTGCGACACTTTAAGGTACAGTAACGAATGGGCTACTTCCTGGTTAGGTTTTTCGATCCCACGTGCGGACGATCTCGTTTTTCAGCTGGGATTTATCCCTCTCAGCCCAGGTTGGTCTGACACACAGGGTCGAAGCAGCCCGTCTCTGAAATTACCTGGCATGTTGGAAAAGACGAGAAACTGGTAACCAAATAAAAACAAACTTCGATACTGCCTGTCACGGCAAACTGGGGGTAAAAGAACGAATTCCAGCAGAAAGACACAAAATGCTCGTCCCCGTTCTGAAATCAAGCAATGGTCTCCACCACAGGCGCCGGTTTCAAATTTTTCTGCATGCTCTGGAAGAGCAAAAACCACTACAGCAAGAACAATACCACTTTTGTTTGGTTCAATTTGGTTGCCAGTCTTACGTCTCCTACAACGCTGTAAGGTAAGTGAAAACAAGGGCTACTTCGATCCTGTCTTTCAGGGCCAACCAGGGCTGAGAGGGAAAAATCCGAGCAGTAAAAAATAAGACCCTCCGCGCAAGGTATCGAATTAGGGTCTTCCGCATGACAGACGAAGAGCCTAACCAGTACACCACAGCGCCGGTCACTTTTGTTACTCGTAAAGAACAGATTCTACTGTAGAAAAAACAGTCCTTTAATTTTACAAAATAAAAATAAGCTTTCTCCCCAACACTTTCCACACATTAAAATACACACAAACACTTTTACAGACGCACACACTCACACATGCACATATGTGCGCGGAAACAAAGAACAAAAGCAACAAATGGCCATTGTGCTCATAACCAATACTACCACCATCACCCCCACTTTGATATCAACAAAATGGAAATATCAGCAACAAAACAAAGAACAGCAAGAACAAACAAAAAACAAGAACAACCCACCACCATCACCATCAAGAACGGGAACAAAAAGAACAGCTGCAGACAAAACCCACGAAGAAAAAGAAGAAGAAGAAAAAGAAAAAGAAGAAAAAGAAGAAGAAGAAAAAGAAGAAGAAGAAGAAGAAGAAGAAGAAGAAGAAGAAGAACAACAACAACAACAACAACAACAACAACAACAACAACAAGAACAATAAGAAGAAGGAAAAGAAAAAGAAAAAGTAAAAGAAGAAGATGAAGAACAACAACAATAAGAGCAACAACCACAACGACAACACGGCAGCAGCAACAAAAGAGGCCACCACCCACGAATCTTCTGTCAACGCCTTCTCCACCCATCATCTCAGCAAGCAGAAAGATGTCATATATGATTACTATTATGTATCTGTCTTACGGTTTCTCGCTTGCAGATCTACTCTCTGCCTAGGTGTGGCTTAAAAAGCGCCAATAAGGCTGTAAAACCGTCAATCACTCACATCATGTAGACCACATCGCCTTTGAGACAGTAACTTTGCTTTATGAGCGCGTGACGTGCTGAACATAGGCGCGGCAAAACCCCTGAACTGAGGTCAAAAGTGGCGTTGTGGTTCCTACATAGACGTGCAGAAGTGCTATATTATTGGATTGTTTCCAAATGTTTATGAGGCTGTGCAGTGATCCATCAGTCAAGTGTAGTTTTACACTATGTTTAATTCTCCACCATGTAGTTTTGTTGTCCTTACATTACCTCACAAACTCGCAAACTGATGAGGAGTTTAAAACGGAAATATATGTACAGCACAAAAAGCAAAATAAAAATCATGATTGAAATTAATGAAATAATCACTTACAACTACAAATTGACTACGCACAATGGAAAGAATCGAAAATACAATATTCAAAGCCTGCTCCACAAACGTCAATTTTAACAAGATGCGAACAAAAATCCAGAGAAAGAATATCAGTATAAAAACCGTCTAACACCAAGTTCATTAAATTGATGGGCATATAGGGATGTAGTTTTAACTTTTTTCATGTGTTTCAGAAAGAAAAAAAAAGACAGCAAAAGAAGCTGGTGCCTCTATAAATAAGTAACTTCACAAGGGTCTTTAAATAAACGAAGGCTATTCAGATTTCGACCATTCCTAAAAGACAGTTCACATCGCGTCCGTCAATCGTCAACGTCTTGTTTCGTTTGGTTACCAGTTTTACATCCCTTGCAACACTGTAAGGTAATTTAAGAGACGGCTACTTCGACCCTGCCTACCAGGGTTGAGAGCGACAAATCCCAAGAGAAAAAACTCAGCTCGTCCGCACGTAGGCTCGAACTTGGGTCTCCCTTGTGATAGGCGAAGATCCTAACCATTAGACCACAAACGCCGGTACGTAAATCACTGTGTATGGCGACGACCATAACGATTGAGGGTATAAATGTAACATTATTATTATCATGAGCGCCGTATTGCCTGCCAGCCAGGGATGTTCCCAGGTCCCACTCGACATTCGGACCGTGTCCTGGTGAGCTTTTTGTTGTGGTTAATGATGAGAAACGCCCAATGTCCAGGTAACTTTAACCCTTAGGGAGAGAAAGAGAAAGGAAGAAAGATAATTTCGGTTAGGTTTGTTTTTGGCTTAATGTCTTTGCAACGTTGTAACGTCATTAAAGGACGGGTGACTTCGACTGTGCCCTTCACTGTCAAGTCTGGCAGAGATTGACATTGCCCCAGCAGATAAACAGAGATAATAACTCGATCAAACAAATTGCTCCATGAGGGCCTCGAACGCATGTCCTCTGCGTGATAGGTAAAAAAGTCTAAACATTACATTAAAGAAGCTGGGAGGTTGTGGTTATGTTATCACTTGTCTGGATTTTTTCTTTCGATTATGTTTTAAGAATGCACGTCATTACTGCAATGTTGCAGAAGATGTATCAGGTGAACCACGCCACTTCTAAAATTCGCAAATTTGCAAAGACGTGAATTTTTTCAATTATAATCTTTGTATTATTTGCCTTGATGCACAGCAGTAATGTTGCAGAAATTACGAGAATAGTGATGAATGTAAGGTTTGGTTTCTAGTTTTACTAACACGTCTACATTACCAGCGTCTATGTTGTAATGGTTAGGCTCTTTGCCTATCACGCAGGAGATCCGAGTTCGATTCCCGAGAGGGGACAAGCATCTACGTCTGTGACTTTTTTGCTTGTATTCGTCCGTCTCAGTCTCAGTTGCCCCTGACAGGCAGGATCGAAGAAGCTCATCTCTTATTATTTGAGCTTACAGTGTTGCAAGGAATGTAAAACTGGTAACCAAAAGAGGTCGTGATTCCGCGCTTATCCATTATTACTCTGCTGAGCTTTGTAACTAGAATGGGGCTTAACTTTAAGCGCAGTTGCGCAATTTTCATTGCTCAAGGGCTCGTCAGTACACGTTTGGCCGTGCCGTTAAACATGCGAAATTACAAGATTTTTTATTTCGCCTTGTGGAGATCCCCGTTCTTTGAAATTGATAATGTTCATTTTTGTCTCTATTATAATGGTATTTCTCTGTCTGTCGGTCTTTGTCGCATGTTTTTCTCGGCCATTTTTCGCATTTCTATAAACTCTTCTCAACGTTCCAGTTTTCTTTCGAAGTGAAGAAAAGAATTACTCCAGTGGTGGAATCGAACATCAGTCTCGACAATGACAGGCAGGGGTACTTACATAGCTCTCTACATAGTTTCTCCCCTCTGTCCACCTTGATTTTCTTTGAGTCTCTGTCTCTCCATTTCTCTAATAGAACAAACCTTTTCTGTTTCCCCTTTCTCTCTCTCTCTCTCTCTCTCTCTCTCTCTCTCTCTCTCTCTCTCTACCTCTATCTCTATCTTCCTGTCTCTATCTCTCTTTCATTGTCTTTCGTAAATCAATAGGTCAGGGTTCTTTCTGCTACTATCTCTCTCTCCCTCCTTCGCCCTCTTAAAAATGAAAGTTTCCAGGTGGCAGTCGAGCCCCAGTCCTCTGCTTGATAGGTGGGGAAACTTGCCACATTACTCTATTGTTCGATTACCGGAAATTACATCTTTAAACATTAAAACATGTCCTCTCTGTCTCCGCCCCCTTTCTATTTTCCTTTCCCGCGCCTGTCTTTGTTTTCCTCTGTCTCGATATCTTTTCGTCTGTCTGTCTGTCTGTCTGTCTGTCTGTCTGTCTGTCTGTCTGTCTGTCTGTCTGTCTGTCTGTCTGTCTGTCTCCCCCTGCCCCTCGAATGGTACGAATCCCAGCAGAAATACGCAGATCGTCCTAACATGGGATCAAAGTTGGGTCTTCTGCGTGATAGGCGAAGAGCCTAACCATTACACAACAGACGCCGTTGGATGAGAAAGGGTTAACCTTGGCCGTAGTATGTCTTGTATTCTCTTGAGGACTCCCAGCCGTGCTCACAAAAACTTTGTCGGACGAGAGGACACAACACTAGTGGTGGCCAAATCCGAATAACGTAATCATTTATTTAGATCAATTTAAAAGAAAAGGAAAGGCACTCTATAACTTGAGAATGTCAAACAAAAAACCTCACTAACTTCTAGTGAAAAATACCCCCACTAGTTTGGTTTCGCTACCAGTTTTAAGTCCACTGCAACACTGTTAGGTCATTTAATAGACGGGCTACTTCGACCCTGCCTGTCAGGGGCAACCCGGACTGAGGAGGGAGAAAATCCCAGCCAAAAAAACCCCGAGATCGTCCGCGACCAGGGATCGATCTAGGGTATTCCTGCATGATAGGCGAAGAGCCTAACCATTACACCACAGCGCCGGCATACCCCAATAGGACGTGTATTAACAAAACATAAATGAAATAACCCTCAGGGAAAGGAACACCACGATATGAGCAAGAGGCTATAAAGCTAAGGATGCCGGATCCCCAATAAGTAAATAACCTCAAACTAGCTAACCAATGTCCCAAAATGGTGGAATTAAATATTGTAGCCTACCTTTCCTTCATGCCTACTGCCACTATAGAAGATTTCACCTTGATATCGTCTTCTGATTGATTTCCCTCTTAGTGCTACTCCGATGTTTGGTCTGGTTTAGAGCTGTCCCCCTCTCCCCTCCCCCCTCTCCCTGTCCTTCTCTCCCCCCTCTCCCTTTAGCCCTCTCCCCTACCCTCCCCCTCTCTCCCTCTCCGCCTCCCCCTCCCCCCAAATCCTTTGTAACACAATAAAGCTGTTATAGAGGCGGGCTACCTGGACCCTGCATGCCAGTGTCGACCCGGGCTGAGGGGGACATAACATCCCAGCAGAGAGACGGAGATGCTTGTCCAAAGTGGTGATCGAACTCCCGTCCTCTGCGTGACAGGCGACGAGCCAATCATCATACCACAGACACGTGTGACTCCGACCTCTAGAAGCCGCTTTGAGATCCGGAGTTTTGATTTACTTTCTTTGCATAATACGAGTGAATATATTGTGAGTATAAACAATCTGGAGCTAGTTCTTCAAGTGTCGTAAGATCAATTCTCAAAGACAAGAAATTACTCGTATTTTTCAAACAAGTACACCCATGTATCCGGATTTTGTAAAACGACTCACTCGCGAGCTGTAGGTCTCTTCAACTCCACTTGCAGGGCGAAAATTATGCTGAAACATAAAATTTTATGTTTCAGCATAATTTTTTGAACAGTATAAGTCGAAGTTAAACCTTCAAACACCTTTAACCCTATTCTAAAAGTAGTTGGACTTTCTCATAATATTAAAGTACACTGAGACCATTTCTTTGGATTGTTCGCAAACGACTCATTGGAGTTGGACAGGTCTTGAAAAGCCAAACCATCAAATCTCACAGAAAAGAAGTGTTTCAAGTCAGATCTGTGTGCTTGTTTGTTTTGCGTCCTTTGTAACACTATTAAGATAATTTAAGAGACGGTAGTCCGACCTGCCAATCAGGACCAACCTGAGCTGAGAGGCAACGATTCCAGCAGAAAGACACAGACGCTCGTCTCCACACGGGAAGCCAACACGAGTCCTCTGTGCAAAAAGCGAAGAGCCTGACAAATTTACCACAACCGCTGCGCGATGACTCCGATCTCTAGGAGCTACTTTGAGAGTTAAAATTTTTAAATTGTTTTGCTTGAGACAAGTGAATAAGCCTGACATCTTCTTCTTCTGATTCTTCTGCGTTCCGTGCGTCATACTTCTATCTTGGATTTCTCTATGAAGCTGGCTGTTGTGGACAGTTGGTGGCGGGAGCCCCCAGAGTTTCTCCTGTATGGTGGATCCCTGTGGCAAATACTGAACTCTGGAATCGTGATGGAGAGGGCAGTATTGAAGGGTGTGTTCTAGGGTCTCTGTGTCAGTTTTGCAGGGGCAGTCGGGGGTGTGGGATAGGCCTAGCCGGTACAGGTGGGCTTGCAGACGGTAGTGTCCAGTACGTAGCCTGAAAATGATAGTCTGCTCCTGGCGTTTCAGGTAGGGGATGTGGTCGTTTGGAGGTGGGTTGTGGGACGCTGTCCATTGCTGTGAAAAGTGGGCCTAACATCTTAACACACAGTTCTTCAAGAGGGTTATAAAAGACGAATATGCTCCAACAGAACGTTTCATTAGAGTATTCGGATTTCTAAAACAAGTGCACCCATTTATCCGGATATTTCTCTCAAACGTCAGCCGACTACTCCACCCCCACTTGGCGCGCACGTCGTAAAACGCCAAAGTGTTTGAACAGCAGAACAGTGAGGAAGATCAAGACCCAGAAGGGAGCAATAAACACTTTTTGTAAATCGACATGTTCCCCGTATGGTTTTGTTTGGTTACCAGTTTTACGTCCCCTGCAACACTGTAAGTTCATACAAGAAACGGGCTACTGCGACCCTGCCTTCCTTGGCCAACCCGAGTTGAGAGGGAAAAAGTTCCAGCAGAAAAACAGTCAGATTGTCCGCGCTCGGGATCAAACGTTGGTCTTGCCGTATGAGAGGCGAAGAGCCTAACCAGTACCGCAGAGAGCCGGTGTTCCCCTGTATTAACCTCTTGCCTGTTTGTCAGAGCATATCATTTCAGAGAGGGGCGGGGGGGGGGGGGGGGGGGGGTGTG
>JAUKPP010280569.1:6275-31102 GCA_032273245.1 Phyllaplysia taylori | reverse complement strand
CCCCCCCCCCCCCCCCATCCTATAGGGTATATTTCACAAATACGTTCTAGAAAACTTTCATTACTTAGCTGCTTTGGTCTTTAAAAAAACTAACCCTTTGATAACTAGCTCATAAGGAAACATAACCGTAAAAACAGATTTAGATAGGACACCAACCAATCCACAGAAAGATTTAAGCATATGACATCAGGGCCTTTTCTGGCCCGCTTTTGCCCGCTCTAAAATACACGGAAGGGCAGTAATGTATCAAATAATTGTTTTCATAGTACAGAATCAGTTAGAAAACACCAAATTGGGTCAACGTTGGAGTTTCTTTTCATCGATATGTATTGACATTGATTACAACAACCTTTTAAAAATTTCACTACTTAAGAGCCTGCAAGAAAAAGCCCTGTTGATAATAAGGAGAGGAAAAAATCGGGCGGGTGTCTGTGTTAGTTTCCCGCGGGAATATCGACATAACACAAGGTCATGACCAAGGCGAAGTACAGCCGTCATATCAAATGGACTGAACAGTTACCACATCATAGGCATGTTGGACAAGGCACACACTGCCACCAGGAAACAAAACTGGTACAAACAGGTCACATGACACCAGGGGGGAGGGGAGATCAATAGGGGAAAGAGGGAACCAGATAGGCACAATGCAGAGTACACATTATAGAATGGATTATGATGTTATGATATTGTAGGCTCAAAACTGGGGGTTATCCTTCTTACTTCTACACTGTCAGTAATGATACTCAAAGGTAAACAGATTTCTCTTTCCCTGATCTGCACAAAGTATTACAATATTAGTATAATAAAGTTTTTATCCTCTCAACGACAATATTAGCATAACAAAGTTTTTTATCTTGTCGACGAAAACAGATGAAATATTGCCAAGATGTCACTAAATTCACAGATGACGAACTAAATTTCATAGCTGAGGACCTAGAAATTTATAACTGAGGAAGAGACAGATATGTTGCCATAACCAGAAAATGTTTGGTTCATAAATTACCATGTTAGTTATACCGGTAACTGAAATTTCAGTAGTGTTCCCCAAGTGAACTCTAACTATTCTTCGCATAATTAAGTTTAGTTATAAGTGAAATTTCAGTAGTGTTCCCCAGGTGCACCCTCTATCTATTCTGCGCAGACTTAAGTCATACAACATATTAGTAACGGCAATACCAGACAAGATGTGTGATGAAATGTGAGCTAATGCCAGCAGAGAACATGACAAGAAGACAATCCATCACCTCAATTAGTTCACCGTCACATTTTGCACAGAGATAAAGCATGTCCAGGGAAGTCCACTCAGGAATACATATCCACAATTTACCCTTGCCACCGCACAAGCTTCAAATACTAAGACAAAGTTTGCCCCCATCTCAGATTGAACAACAACCCCAAAACGGTATGTCAATATATTCTGACTTTAGTAGATTAAAACCCCCAAGTATATTAGTGTCAGTTAGGCATGCGCACGGGAATACATGATTCCCCAAAACATGCTTGATCTTTGCAGACTGGGACAGAAAGAAACAGCACAAAGTATTTCTGTTCTCATACAAGACGAGTTGAGACAAGACCAGATCTACGTTACCTCAGCGTGATGCTCCTCATTCTGTTGCAAGACTTCGATACACAGCTCCGCCAGATGCATGATGTCGTCCAGTTTTTTCTTGGGGGGAACGTCTTCACCTAGCACTTCTACAATGGGAAAACAAACCTTTTTAGACAAAGATCATAAAACAAAACTCATTTGACAAACTAGTCGGAATGTCAGTGATAGTATGCCACATGAGAACACCGTTTGTTGTACTATTATCAGTTTTTAGCTTGGTGCATTGCTACATCAATAGTTGACAATTGTTTGCAAGTGTCCCAAGTTCATCCATCAGAAAAGTCTAAGATGTGACTCCCATGGTTGTAAGCTCAACAAGAGTCAGTCTAAAGTAATCAGATGATAATACAGTCATAACTGACAATAAGCCCTGGTGTTTTGGGACCCGGAGCATGTGCAGTTGGTCAGATCAAGAACTCAGAAATATAGCATTAGACAAGTTTTCACTCTGATGAGTTATGTCGAATCATTTGATTATCTCTTTAAAAGTTAATTGGCTGATCTTGTCACAGAGTTGCCAACCCTCAAAAAGAAATTTGAGTGAGACTTAAAAAATTTTCAGTGACAATCTACTTTTTTTAGTGGGATATTACGTGTTGGAGAAAAAAACAACTGATGCTCATGTTTCACAGTAATTGAATAAAAAAATAAATAAGAGGGGCCAAGCACTTCAGTGAGTTTATTGGAAATGTATTGTAAGAAATATCCCTTTAAAGACTTAAGAGAAAAACACCAAAAGCAATATCCCTTTAAAGACTTCAGAGAAAAACACCATCATTGTCATTAGCCTACGCTAACCAAACAGCAATGATTGTGACAATCCTAAACCGAGAAAAAGTTTATGATGGTCTTGAGATCTTACCGGCAAAACAAAATTGTGACAATTTGGCATTTTCGTAAGAGCGGGAGATTCACATAAAATTAATGACTCATAAAAAAGTCACGATGGTTGGCACCTATGCTGTTCGATTCCCAGCTTGATGAGATCTATGCCCACACTACATGCTTCTGTGAAAATATACTGAAGTGCTAGGCCCCTATTCTCACATAAATGATATGCAACAAGATGAAAATTTGAGTTTTACTGTCCATTTCTGAAGACAAATGTCTAGACAGAAAGGAAAAAACAAATTATTGTGTTGCTATTTCTGGATAACTCATGACATCTAAGGATGATAACCAATTCGTACTTCATAAATCCTTCATATTAGTACATGATAAATCAAGAAAAGAAAAACATTGAAGGAAAAGATACAAAATGTCATAAAACACACCATTCACAAATTACTTCTTACACTGTACACTACGACATGAAATGAGAGAATGAGGGGAAAAAACTGACACAGTGGCCCAATGCAGTATCTTAGTTTTTCTTCGACATATGATCACCATTCTATATGGTAGGGTTAGTAGTGGAAGTAATTCAACTTCAAGGTACACTGAATTGTACGCAAAATAGAAATAAATATAACATAATTTACATTTTTCATTACTCTGAGAACAAAATTTGAGTAACAAGGAAAACAAAATGAATCAAATGAAACTGTCCGAATCTGTAATTTTGATTAAAAAAAAACCAAAATAACTGAAACACGACAATGATCAAAATAAAAAAGTTCAACAACAGGAAAAGTCACACTACATATTGAACCTTGAGGCAAAGACTCCTTCCTGTACAAACCAAACTTTAAAAAGAGAAAAAAATTGTCAAACAGAGTAAGATGATCAAGCTAAGCATTATGTCAAAAGGTAAAAACCTGTATGTTAAATAGTATAGAAGCTACAGATTTTCCAACTTGAGACTTTTAAAATGACTTTTAAAAATGCTGAAGTTTACAGGCGTCTTTCACCCAAGAATCAATACTGTTTCTGCACTGAAACTATGAGAACTCAAATTATGATAGACAAATAATGAAAAAAATAAATAAACAGAAAATAAGAAAATATTAACAAGTAGAGACTTAATACTATTCTGTACACACTTGCTTAAGTTCTGCCATCCATAAAAAAGGGAACAAAACTTTTTCATCCATTTCCCCACCTACTCAAGTTTTCCATGGTTAGCTTCCGACCACCTTGGTGCCATATGAAAGAAAAACTGAACACGAGGGTATCTTAGGGTTAGGGTTCAAAACTTAGGTACAGCCTAACAGGGAGAGGGGAAAATACCCATCTGGTCATGAGAGCAAGTCAGAGATTGAGACACTTCTAGTGCTCAGCATGGAAATGCGCACAGTGAATGGAAGAGATCATTTTGGGCTGACGCAAAAATTCCTAGAGTGGATATAAAGTGTTAACATTATAATGTGCCCACCTTGTACTTAAGCAATGCAGCACCCTTTGAAAAACCTTGACAATTTCAACCTCTGGGGTTTGGGTACTTAGAAAATTGGGAGTCCTTTCATCAATTTAGGGTGGCAGAACTTTTGGACGACGGCACACACACAAAAAAATAAAAATTACCATAACTACATGAAAGTGACAGTTGGGATATCTATGCTAGACAGAAGAGAGGATCCTTGACCTACTGAAAAGCTAAAGCACAATGACTAAAGTATACCACGATACAAACTTTTCTAGTTCTTTTCAACATACCAAAAAAACCAATGCGGATACACGTATTCAGTGTTTGTCAGTGCTACAATTACCCCTACCAACATCAAGGGTGAAGTTTGCATTTCATCTGAGACAAAAGTTCTCTTCAGAATTGCATGTGCGCTTTTTAAACACCGACAAAATAACTTGCTTTTAACCACTGGTGAGACACACACGCCAATAAAAAGTGATACTCAAGCATTGCAGAGAAAACCATGACAACAGATAAAAAGAACTAACAATGGAAAAAGGTGCTTTGTACAGTGGCTGAAAATATTTACACCAAGTTTTGACACTGAAAACAATAAGTATTACAGAACTGAAAGAAACACAGCTAGCTTGGGAAAGAAGTAGACCACAACATAGGAAGTTCCATATGGGAAACAAGATATAAATGAACAGTGAGACATATTTCTGAAGAACTAATGTCCTCTTTCTAAGGATGCGGTTCAGCTTTCAACAAGTGCATCTCTCTACAAATCAGTGTCTTTACTACTTCAATCGCCCTAAATTACTACAGTACAATTAACTCATCTATAATTGGAAACTTTATATTCGATAATCTGTACTCTCTAGCCATGCTGTAGTTTCAGCAAAATCTGTGCATTATAGCAATTTAAGGAATCTAGGGTTGGAATGATTAAAGAAATCAAAAGACATTTTGTCCTCTGTGCAGTTTAAAAAACTAAACCTTCAAATAGCTCAAATAGTTTTCTTCAAAAACTCATTGTTAGACACTTGTTTTCAATAATTCTGATTTTCAGCTTGTCAACTTGGCACTTAAAACTTCTCCTCTACATGTATAGATAGGGGAAAAAAAGAAAGCCCTGTGAAAAAAATGCCAGTCTTATTTTGGACATCATCTCAGTTATGAATTGACAGATTGTGCCAGTTTTCGGAGCAGCCAAATTAGTAGAATTTCTTTGGGATTATCATGAGTTGCTCCATCACTCGTTGTTACTGTAAATACATGTCAGTTACCATTCATACATGTCAGAAAGAGACTTAAACAAAAAAACTCAACAAGGCCTCAGTAAGAAACCTATCAAATAATGATAGCGACAACATAGAGGAGACGTACTAGTCCAGACATTATATCTAAAAACGACCTTCCTGCTGAACCGCTAGCTCCTAGCCTATCAGCTACTAACTAAGAGTTGTGTAGTGATACCTACCCCCGGCTCCTAGAGTGCAACACAGACAAAAGCAGCCATGAGAAAGCCATTGCATTGGTCAACAGTACAATCATTTACTTTCACATAAAAAAAAAATATACATGATAAATCTTTTGCCTCTTTGTTTACAACTGTCAAAATCTTGACGGGTGCATATGCAAAAAGATTTAATCTTGACATGCGCATATGCAAAAAGAAATTGAAATGTGCAATAAGCTTATACTGGACTTGTGGTTTACACGACGGACACCCTTTTTGTGAATGAAGCCAGTGCAAGATATACTAAAAGCAATGAAAACCTTCAGATCACTTTCAAGGATAGAGAGAGATATAACTATTTGTTCTTTTATCTGTTCTAGTAATAAAACCAAGATCAAAGATCCTGTGATACAATATGAATGATCCTTTTTATGTGTGATCATACTCCATGTGTGTGCTTTATTATTGCCCTATACGAATGGTAGAGACAAACAGAAGGCTGCATGATTGAGGGAGAGAGAGAAAGAGGGAGAGAGAGAAAGAGGGAGAGAGAGAGAGAGAGAGGACACGAGTCGGAGAGAGTTTTACTGCCATGGCCAAACTGTTTGTGTGAGTGATGAGTGCACTGCTGTACGTGTATTACTGTGTATGAATATTGTGTTGCATTTCTGTCTTGGAGCTTAATCCATGCCATGTTGACTTTATGGTGTAGCCATCTAAAACTTCTCTCACAGTGCAATAAAGTTTTTCTCATCTTATTTCATTTTTACAAATACACATTAATCACAGTCTTGTCATTTAATGGCTTACATTGCATTGTTGAGAGAGTATGAAGAGTTTTATAAGAACTTAAGATCATGCTCAAATCATCATGTTGTTGTAGACTAAATCTAATTTCACTTCAAATGATGCAAACAGTGATGTATGAGAAATAAGATATCACTGCTAGACCTACACACAAAAATTGTCAAACAAAATCATCACACTCAGTCTATGTGAATAAACAGAAACGGAAACACACAATGGTAGGGAAATGTTGTGAACACTGTGATTTATGGGATATTTAACGTTGTGGAGAAGATGATATAATCATTCTACAAAGAGGATGAGGAAAGTTTCCATCGTGAAGGATAAGGGGATCTTTGGGGATTTTTTTTCTTTTTCGTTTCAGATAAAAAGGGAAAGAAGGGAAAAAAGGATGGGTAAAGAAATGAGGACGGGACAGGAGGGGGCGGGATGAATTTTTGAATTGGTTTGTTTTGACACAGAAAGAGAAAACCTCAAACACACATACAAACAATCAGCTGCTGAAAGCTCATGCCTTGGGCTTTTAAAGACTCTTGTCAAAATTATCATTGACCATTTGACAGCAGAAAAGCTGTCATGGCAGTATGGATATTGAGTTCACAAAAAGTCTAATCTAGGTGTAAAAAAAAAGGCCGAACGACATTCCATTGCACTAGCTAATCTGTGGAAAATGTGAATAAAAAGCTATATAAATAAGCAAGTGCTGATCAAAAGAAAATTGTCTACACACTGAGGTAACATTTATATATTACAAAAAGTCCATTCAGATCACCTTTCTTACGGCCTGTGTGCCCAGGATAGAAAAACAACTTTGTGTCATTCAAGTAGCATTCAAAGCTCCTCTTACCCACGTAAGAAAAAATGTGGGTGCAATTCAATAAAGCCAGTAAAGTGTGGTTATTATGATCTGTGTCCTAGCTTACCCTGAGCACTGCCAGAGAATCAGACCTGGTTATTGCAAGACAAGTTTGGCATTGGAATTCTCTGGGATAAACGTATGAATCAACTGTAGAAAAAATCATCTTTTTCATAAGATTGCTACTGAAAACAGCAATATGGAAATTTTTCCTCTATGCAGTTAGTTAATGGATAAGCGCTTTATATGAAAAGAGAGAAACAATCTAATGAAAAGAGACAGTCCCTGTCATGGAACCTCAACCATCTTTATCAATGATATCTACCTTGCAAAGCGCAGATAGTATTATGAGATGGATTAGACCAAAAGTGACTTGCGAAAAGGTTAGCAAAGCAATTATATTATACTCTTCAATGGCCTAGTAGGTATTAAGAAGCTTTGCAACATTCACTTCTCAAAGTCAAATGAAGTTACCTTCAATTTTTGCATACTCGGATATGCGTGTGTAGTTGACCAGAGCAGCGTTCTCAAGGCATTTTTTTATCACCTGGCGGACTTCTTCTGATGGAACTGGTGTGGCAATGTCTTTCATCAAAACCTACATGGAAATGGTACATTTTCAGATTTGCATTTCAACATAAGATAGACAAGTTATGAAATATTTCATATTTTTACACTCAGACAATACACAATATAATTACTTCTCAGTTCCTGAATGCATCTTGTGGATTAAAATTAGCAGACTGTCCAAACACTTTAATTCTCCCAACATGAAGCAATGAAAAAACATAAATTTATAGACCACAAAGGCATTCGCAGTCCACCATGCTAAAAATGACTAACAATACTAATGTTGCTTTGCCCTTAATTTGGAAAAGACATAACCTTCAAATATGTAGCTGCACTCATCCTACATTTTTGAGTCAATGACAAAACATCACTTAATAATATTTTGCATAAAAACATGTTAAATAAAATTGAACCTTAACTTGTTAACACACAAATCGCATATACTGTCGTAACATCTACACTGAAACACAATGAGTGACAATACTTACCCTTTCTAGGAGAGACAGTGTGGCTTTCAGTGCACCCTCAGGCCGGCCAAATGGAAAGCAGTACCTGAAGTGAAAGTGGGGAACAAGACTTCAAATAAATATCTCTACGAAACTAACGCAAGCACTATGTATGAGTCCACAGGATATAATTGTATACCATGCACCGATGTCTGTGGTGTAATGGTTAGGTTCTTCGCCTTTCATGCAGACGACCCGAGTTCATCCCATGCACGGATGATCTCATTTTTCTGCTGGGATTTTATCCCACTCAGACCTGGTTGGCCCTGAAAGGAAGGGTCAAGTAGCTTGTCTCTTAAATGACCATATAGTGTTGCAAGGGATGTAAAACTGGTAACCAAAGTAAAATCAATCATACCATGCCAAACCATTACTTTTTCTAAGAGGCTCAAAAAATTTTCACGACATCAAGAAGACGCGGGTATCAATATTCTCCTTGCAAAAGACTTTGAGACTCTTTCTCCATATGGCCATCAGCCATATTCCAAAACCCATAAATACATCATGTCTCTTCTCTGTAGTTTTCTTTTTTGTTGCTGAAAAATATCTTACAGTCAGTATTCCATTTCAACATCAAGACGATCCACAGAGCTGCCATGATACTCACTAGGTTTGGTTTGATGTGCAATTTATTCACACATTATAAACAGATAGAAAGTCCTCTCTGAGGCCAAACATGGTATCACTTCGTGTTTGACAAGATTGAAAGTTGGTATGGAGAAGAAATGCAGAGAGATGGCCCATACACATACATAGGCTATGCTATATTCACATCAAATAGTTAAAAATGCATGAAGGCAGTATTGTAGGCCTACAGTTAAAGCTACAGTAAAAAGTAGCGTGACTGTCTGTTATCAGCCTATCGCATCAAGCTGTATCATTTTAAGGAAAAGGGGAGGTGTAGGCCTTGCAAATAAGTAAGGAGTCTTAATCACCTGAAGTGTGTGATTTGGTTCTCCAGCAGAATCCTCAGTCTCTCCTTGATGTCGTCAAATGTTGTCCTCTCTGCCTGCAACACTGTGCCAATACCATCTGGCCTGAAACGGGAAACAACACGTAACTTAAGATGTTAGACAAGGCAATTTTTGCCGAGTTGCAACCTCGTTTGATTAACGCTAATAAAAAATATCTAAAAAAAAAAAAGATTGTTAGATTAAAACTGATACCTTGTAATCATCTTGCTTTAACGAACTTCAAACTTTCACCAGAGTCGATGAAATACTTTTCCTTGAACATGTCGAGAATGCTGGAAACTCCATCAAGTTTTGCACCTCTAACTAAAGGATACGCCTTTGTCAACATTTAATCTAGAATGCATATTTTTTTAGTAAATGGAAAAATCAAACATTATGCCATGCAATATTAAAAGTAAGAATCTAGTCTGTGAATAAGGAAAAACATATGGAAATTATGTTTGCAGAAAAACACTTGACATTAGGATGTTATATTTTTGTGTGAATTTTTCACACAAGCGCTCTATGTGTTTCTTTAAATTTAAAGTTCCAAATTAAAATCAACAACATGAAGTTTGTGGAGAAATGATAACAAAGAATAAGTCTTTTGATTAAGAGTTCTTTTGTCAGGTACAATAATAATTATCAACTGACTGAAAAATTTTTCTGACTGAAATTTTTCTCTGCTATGTGCAAGATTATTGTCCACTGACTGAAAGTTTTTCTCTGTCATGTACAAATAATATTTTTCATCTATATATCACACAATTGTGCAGACTATATGCAGTGAGTACCTGGATCCATGAACATGTGAGGCACAAAAGGCAAAGCTATAGTGTATGAGAGTTGGGTCGATGAGGATGCCCTTCTCTGCCCTCTCCAGAAGGTCGTTGAGGTAACACAAGTTGCGGTGACATCCACGCACGCCATAGCGGGCACAGTACTCGTCCAGCACAAACACTTGACCGGGGCTGAACCAGCCCTGTAGGTATAACACATCAGCTTTCACAGCACAAGGCTACATTGATCACAGTTCTAATGAGGGAGTTTGAACAACCCTGCTGTCCAAAAAGTAAAACACATTTTTCCATTTTGGGCATGAAAATTCAAATTTGAAATGTCACTCCGATCTATATTTTTAAGATTATTCTTAAAATATCCAACATCCCATCTAAAGTCATGAATGATGTAAGTACAAAAAGTAAAAGTGATATTAAGGCTTACACAGAAAAATATTTTGTATCTTTGGACGATAGAACTGGTAAAACCGAGTCTCATCACTATTACCTCAGACAGCTTTTAACTTTTGATCAACAAGACCACATTATATGGTAACACACTATTGCAATGTATTGCAAATCACATAACAAATGAAATTGTTCTAACCCACTGCATACATAAGAGAGGAAAGTCTACTCCACAGAGAATTATTAAAAAGAAAAATACTGGATTGAGAGTATGGGACCACATACCCATGGAAATAAAATGGTATCAGAATGTATTAAGTTTTGTTTTTTTATCTTCATTTGTTGAAGTTCTAAGACACTATCAACACCAAGATCATTTATGTGATGTGAAAGAGACTGAGACAATAGATAGGCTAAGACGAAAGTAGGCTTAGCAGACAACACAAGTATCCAACAACCATCTGTAAAAAGTGGTGCTGCGCTGTAATTAACAAAAGTGACATATACTGTAAACGTGTTGTTGTTTTTTGCGTGGTTCTAATTTTCGCGAATTTGGAAAAAAATTGCAAAAAATACCAACCATGCGAAATTTTTCTTTCTTCTTTCTTTCCTTGCTATGATAATAGCTTGTTTCCACTAACTGAGAAATTCGCGACGATTAAAACCTCATGAAGCTGATATGTCTGAATTTCGCAAAAAAAAAAAAAAAGTCCAAGCGAAAATAAACATTTTTACAGTATTTAATAAGGCAGACTATGAAGTATAAGAACAAAGAGCAGACAACTGACTGACCAGACACGTGTAAGCATCCCCTAGCCTGTAGTCCAATGTCAGAGTTTGCAAAATACTGAACAGCTCGTGATGTTCAAAGTTGCAAGGGTTGGCAATGACAAATTCATCCAGACCATGTTTCCTTGCCCGATCAGCATCTGCAATGGCACAGAATGAGCAAAACAAATGTCAATTACCTTTCAATTGTGTTGGAAAAATTAAATCATGGGCAGAGACTGCAGAGCACTTTTTTTTTTATCAGTTCTTTTTGCCATTGTTAATTCTCTCTCAAACACATGAATGAAGCAAAATATTACTTTGATACTAATGATGGCCATGCCAATATGTAGGATTGGACAAAATTATTTTTAAAACTTGCAAATCCATAACATTTACATAGTTTCATTTCAGGAGTGGAAGGAGGAATGATAAGGTTCCAAAATCAAGAAGACTCACATAATTGCCTTTTTTTAAACAATAAAGAATACCAACCTGGCAATCGCAAGCCACTATCACTTGCTAATACTTTTTTAATCCACATAATAATTTGGAAATGGAAAGTACATATTAACAGTTATGGGGAGTCGAGAAGAACAAGAGCACAGTACATGAACAGTGAGAGTATAATATGCACACTCAACTCCAGTTTCAGTGTATTATAACTTTGGGAAAAAGTGTGTCTTGTTATGGTAACGATTATACGATATAAAATTGCGCAGGACAGACAAGGGAGATCACGTGCGTGTTATGTCAAAAAAGGGGAGAGCGAGAGAGAGAGAGGGAGAGAGAAAGGGAGAGAGAGACAGATACAGAACAAGAAAAAGGTGAGTGAGATAGAAAGGGAGAGAGAGACAGCGGAAGACAGAGAGAGAAAGAGAGAGGGACAGAGGAAGAGAGAGAGAGAGAATGAATGTATTCATAAGGTTGTGAGACTATGAAGGGAAAGAAAAAGAACATAGCAATGGTAGCACATGAGAATAAGAAAAAAATATAAGCTTAGAGTCTTCATGATAGAGCAGAACAGGGAGCAGGAAAAACTTAACAAGACTCATGGAAATGAGGACAACATGTTGTTGCAGAGTTTCTGAATTATTAAAACGAATGAATATACTCTCTTTTCTCTGTACATTTCAGAAAAACTGAACCATGAACCAGAGATGTAAGTCAAATTCCCAAGCCTCAATATTAACAGAATACTAAACTACCATGATACTATTGACATCACCGACAAATACCGATATAAGTGTTTAGTATCTTTCACTTTCCGAGTTTAAATACATGTGACACATATAAACAAAAAATACATAAAGCAAAGAGTTACTAAGCATAAGTTTACCCTCACATCAATAAATATCACAACAGTCGCACCTGCCCTTGATGCTAGTCAGAGCTATAGATATCAAAGGCTGGGTGCATGGTAAAACAAAATTTAGGACTACTACTCGAACATAAAACATCAAATATTCTGAACTGAAATCAACACTTTGATAAATCTAAAACTAAGGCTTTGATAATTCTGCTTTCTTCTATATCAGTCTCTGGCATAATTTTTCCAAATCAGCAATGTAAATGAATAATCAACATCAGTAAACTAAAAGAAAAAGAAAAAAAAACCTGTCATTGCTGAAAACTTGATACAGATTAGTTCATATTCGAAGAGCTGAATATTCCTTTACAGTTCATCTCTCGTCTCCTAACAACTGAAAAATAAAGACACACAGTTGGTCTACTGACTACAGCTATCAAGCAAAGAACTGGAGTTTTCACTGCACCTCAAACTCAAGGCTAACATGTAGCTGACAAGTTTCCCACAACGTTGTCCCTCTGGTCACAAGAACAATGTGTTCCAATGTGACGAAATCAGGCTCTCATCAAGTTTTGAGCACATGGAGTTTTGGTTTCATATTAAGCTTGTACATTTCTTGTCTTTGGTGACCAAAATAATTTATACATCTTGAATAGAAGACGAGTTGTTTGCAATTTAAGAAGGGCAAAATCATTGTCGTTTGAGGAAAATTTAGTTACAAAATGGTTGATGAGGTTTGGTGACATTAAAAACAGTAAGTTTCCTCGCCTATAATATTTTCTTAAAACTATATCACCCTGAAATGTGTTTCTCAATAGATATGGATAGTGTACAATATTTCACAATTTGTCACCTTGAAATGTATTTCTAAATGGATATGCAAGGTGCTGAGGTCCAAAGAAATTCATGATTGAAATTTTTCAACAATCGAAAAATAAGCCATGCCTCTGTTCGCCTTTGTTTTGACAAGCGCCTGATTTCATGGTGCACAACACACATTATATATAATCGAAATGTAATGATAATTCATGACTGTATCGCTGAGACAAACCCCAAGGAAAGTCCATATGGGTCCCCCCTATCAGCTGTACAGGTTAGCCCGGAAGGCAGAAAAACTCCATCTCTTTGAGGTCTCAAAATCAAATTGTCCATGATAAATGCCAGCTAGAACTTATTCAACATCTATTGAGCAGTGTTTTCTCCAGCACTTGTGTCTTACCGCACACAAAAAATTATGTTGTAAAGTATTTTGCGCTCTTTTTAGAAATGGGGAGTTGGATGTGCTTGATGGCAAAAATAATGAAATAAAAATTCACTTATCAAGCTTCCAGCTGCCTTTCAGAAATTCACAAAGACCATAAAATAGAAAATGTCTCATGCACACGTATGCCAAAATTAAATTTGTTCTATAATCAAATAGCATCACTATTCATATGTGTGCCAATATCATTGCACATGCACAACCTTAAATGTGCCAGAATGATTGTATTTGGATTTTAAATTCAGATTTATAATTTTGGCCTCATTTGATTTGAAAAGGCTGCGTAACATTAACCTGTGGGGCCCTCACAGCCCTATCTAGACATAAGCTGAGAAAAGCCTCAGAGGTCTAGCTTCACAATAGCTGGAGAAAACACTGAGAGAGGGGCTAGTGAGGTGGTCAGTGTCCTGGTGCCACTACTTACTCTTGCTATCAGTTTGGCTTTGGCTGTCTAGAGAGAGCATACGGGAGACGGTCAACAACATGCATACATTATGGTGAGGCTCAAAAACACGACAGAAAATACATGTGAGACATTACAGGCAATTATGTCCACTGATGTTACAAGCCAATATGTTCACTTTACAAACAAAAAAAGCAAAAGCTGATACAAAGCATTAATTGCAGGCAGGTTATGCAAAATCTATGAAAGTGTTTCAGAATTTGAAAACATTTTCTACAGTCAAGTTTGTGAATAAAGCATACAAATTACTTCATTTGGTATTATATTCAACAATGAAAAGAATACCAACCCAACCCCTTAATATGTGAAGATCTTCCAAATCTGTCAACAACTGCCGATATACTAGGCTTCAGAACTGAATTAACATTCTGATAAATCTTTTTTGATAAATCTGCTTTCTTTCATAACTTTCTTTGTCGTTGTTTTTCCAGATCCCAAAGGTTAATAAAACCTTAAAAAAAAAAAAGGCTGTCACTGAGGTAATTCAAATACAGTTTGAAATCCCTACAGCGTTCATAACCCACTGATGGCCTTAATTTTCTTCACACCGACAGATATAACTGACCTACTACACAACGCTTATCCTTGAAATTGAGTTAACTTGAATAGGAAATCACATCTCTTTTCAGTTCATGCAAATTACTGAGTAATTTTCAAACATGCCAACACAATGCGAAAGCAAGGTCAGACGATGGACACCTCACTGAGTATTCAATCATGGTTAACATAAGATAAGAAAGAAAGCTCTTTATCTTACCAATAACATAAATGTTACATTGATTTTCAAAATATATTCTATTCTTTTAAATTCATTTATAAGTTTTATAAGCTTTTTTCTCCAACAAAGAGAGTGACAACAGAAAGCCAATCACTAATTAAGAACATCTTTTTTTACATTTGTGACCATCTACTGCTTCCTAAAAAATAGACAGAGCTAAACACAATAGTGAAAAAAGTGCAACTTTCGTGTGCAAGCATTAGAGAAAACTATTCTTATTTCTCCTGGACATGCACTGATGATCGACAAATTCTAATTAACAAAGAGGCAGCTTCTTAAACAGTGGCAAGCAAGAAGAAGACAGACGAGACTCACTACATGACACTCTGTGAGAGCAACACATACAACACACAGAATCACAACGCCATACATTCCAAGCCTACAGATGAGCATTAGAAGCAAGCAGATGAGCGACAAAAAACATCAGTTATGTATGCGTGCTAACATTGAGAGAAAACACAGCGACAACACTGTCATCCATGTTTATACAAATCACTGAAGATTGCTGGCAAGATTGATCAACCTATGAATGATTGTCTTACCTCCTTGCATGCGTGAGATCTGCGTGTTGGAGATTTTGTTGGTTTGCACCACTGGCGGTACTGGCTTGTGGGTCTGGCCAGTGGCTCGGTAGATGGCCTGCACCCACAAGGTTCGTTCGGACTCGTCCTCCGTTGCAAAGTTCAAACTGTCGCCTTCCTTCACCAGGTTGAAGAAGTTCTTCCCTCCATCCAAATCTGTAAATATAAAGTTAACAAAATTTTTTTTAAATTTTAAAAAAAAAAGGTTCAGTACTAATAAAGATTTTAACTGCAAATATCAAGATGTAAACTTTCAAATGCCAGTCTTGAAAAATTTATGTACTTGGCGTTTCTAATCTCCGACTCAAAACGGAATATCACTAAACGCGAAATAAAAACTTCAATGCGAAAACCATTTTTATCCTGTTCCTGTTCATGGCTCACCCTGTGAAATAAAAAGTCAATCAGCCACCCGTCCCTGAACAGACTAAGGCAAAAAACATTCCTGAAACAACAAAAATCTTCTATATCAACAGCAAACATCAATAGGTCTCATGTCGAGCCACCTTAGCATACCCTGACCCAATGACAACAACAATCTCCCTACCCTGCAGAGGCTCGCAGTAGTCCACAGTGAATCCCTCCAGCTGCATCATCTCCGTGGGATCTGGTTTCTTCTCTCTGTACGAGCACATGGCAAACGTGTACTGAGACACCTGAAATAATCATACAACAAAATAGTCAAACTTGCTACAGCGACCACCTGTCCAAGACAACAAGCTGTACAAACGACCACTTCTCACTTCCCCCCTTGCGTTTTTTTCTATATAATGGCACTGTCCTAGACGACCACCAGTCCAACGTGACCGCGATCACCCTATTCTACTGACCAACAGTCAGAAAACCCTGCCCAAGACGACCACTCGACTCTTTTTTCACCCGATACATTTCTATAATCATGCCCGCCTATCTCTGTGGACTAGCGATGAGTCCTTACCCGAGCCATCAGTACCTATTTTTTTCACCTAGCGTTGTTACACATTATTAGTCTCTCCTACTTTACACTAGCTGACCAGCACTGACCATTGGCAAGGTTTGCGCTAACCTGTATTGATTATTAGGTAAAATTTTCAGCTGCAGATTAGTGTAACAAGCGACCATTTTAATCCATTCACCTGTCGTTATGAGCCCCTCCCGTAATCCGCAATCCAGTGTAACGCCTGACCAACACGAAGTGAAGGCAAAGCAAGTGGTCTCTCTATTTACCCAGTCGGTAACAACAGACTTGCTTTGGAGGTGTTACTTGATTGTTGAATGACCACAGCACATACATTGTAATGTCTTTGTTCTCCCCCCTCCTATCTCCCTCGTCTGATACATTCTGAACAAACACAAAAATTATAAAAACTGAACCAGCTCCTAATGCTCTCCCAGCAGAAACACCCCCTTCCTTCCTTCATTTCCCCCCCCCCCCCTTACCCCACCCCAACATTTTAACATCCCAATTGGAAATGAGAGGGTTGGTATTTTATTCATTTCATATTCATCTGAGCAGAGGGATGGGAAAGGGTGGATTTTTTTCAATTCATATTCATCTGACCTGTCCAAGACAACCACTTTTCTCTCTATAATGAGTGGTCATCTTGGGCAGGTTTGACAGTATATCATTTTGAATGCAGTCAGGACAGAATATTGCCGACAAAATCACCCCTTCAGATTATTCACTGCCAAACAAAAGGGCAGGAATTTGATAAATAACTTTTTCTTTGATACAGAAAAGCATGTAGTAGTAGTAAGGAGTGGGTTATTTATAGAGGCGGCAGCCTCAGCTGTTTTAACCTCTTCTTGTTTTGAAATACAGAAAAGCATGTAGTAGTAGTGAGCATGTGAGACACAAGGGATAACTGCAGCTCCTGAATGATTTATAAAAATATGCATGAAAAAGCGACTCTTCAATGCAAGTGAACAATAAACCTTCAGCACTGTGTACACAATGGGCAACTACTTACCTGCACAAGGACAAAGTATCTCTTCTTCCACTTCTTCCACACTGTTTTCCCCAGTGCATACAGGTATCTGAAATTAGACATCAGTTTAGAATGCTGTTCTTCCTTACACATGTATTATATATACCCTTTTCTAGGTATCTCAAATTAGATATCAGAGTTTAGAATGCTGTTCTTCCTTACACATGTATATACCCTTTTCTAGAAATGATGCAATAGATCTAGTAAATACAATCTTAATAAAGAGCAGGAGGTGTTCATGTTAAGTTTGGAGTACTCTCCGGCATTTAGCTTGAAGATGACACTGGTAGTCGAATGGTTATTGTTTGGGTATTGGTTTGACGCCCCATGCTACACTGTAAAGTCATTTACGAGGCGGGACCTCCAAAATTTACGTCCATCTCTGATAGGACGGGAGTCTAATGGTTAGATTGCTGGACTCATAACAGACAGGTTGTATGTTCAAATCCTGGCTCTGGCTCGATGTTGCGTCTTTGAGAGCGGGATTTTGCATGGGTTTTCCTCAATTCACCCAGGTGTCAACGGGTGCTCAGCTTTAGACAGTGAAAGATTATGCCAATAATTTAGTATCTAAACACTTGTAAAACAGAAGTTTGTACTGTATGCCTTCCAGGAATTTGAGATTTACTAAGGTGAATTTAGTTTGTTTTGGTTAATAGTTTTGCATCTCATGAAACACTGTCAGGTCATTTAAGAGACCGGCTATTTCAACCCTGTCTTCCAGTGCCAACCCGGTCTGAGAGTGCCAGATCTCAGCAGAAAAACGCAGGTGGTCATCCCCACTTGGGAATCAAACTCAGATATTCTGTGTGACAAGCAAAGAGACTAACCATTATACCAAAGATGCAGGTACTGATGTGAGTTTTGTTTGGTTTGGTTACCAGTTTCACGTCCCTTGCGACACTGTAAGGTAATTTAAGAGACAGGCTAAAGTGACTGATAATAAGAACTTGATAATGTGCAAAGAGTGACAGGCTACTGGTTCCACTTCACGCAAACATTCATCAAATGTCCAATCCTGTGGTGGTCAGTGCAGGACTCACCCACAATGCTTCATGTTTTGCGGTTTGTCCATCCTCACAGCAATCTTGATGCGCAGGTCGTCTGGGAAGTTCTTGGCTTTGTGCATATGGTGCCATTCTGGGGTTCTTGAACTGTTTGCTGTGGGTCTTATCACAACCTGGAACAATGGAAATAGAACGGATATGTAGGCTGGGCTTTGGTAGAAGATCTTTTTCTGTCCACACCCTCTTAACTTTTCTTAAATTATTGAAGACAATGCATGTTACCATCTACAAGTTCTGAATACTGAAGTCAGTCTCTCAAACAAACTGAATACTGATAAGATATTTAATTGCAGATATTGCAAAGAAAACGTAACTTTCATTAAAATAAAAGCCAAATTCATCTTTCGCCTGCTCGTTGAAATGTGAGAATCCAGAAAACCGTTATGGTTGTCATCGCCAGTACAGATTTACGTCACATGATGGTTGCACAACACCTATGTTTAGGACTCACAGAATACTACACCTAAAGAACAAAATTACGCACAAAAATAATTTTTGAACATTTTTGGGGTTGGCACTTTTAAAAAAAAGCTTGCTGACAATATGAAGTCCTTAGTAGCTTACCTTTCCTAACTCCTTGTCTTCTAGACTTAGCATTCCGGAACTTTCTGTGTACAGCTTCACTTTCACCACTGGAAGAGGGTGGGTGGTGGTGAAATCTCCCTGGGTATCCCAGCTGATGGAGAAATGAAATGACTTCACAGTGAATTACAGATAAACCGTTAAACCAAATGTCTTGTGTTCTGTCCGAATGAGTCGTAAGTCACAGATCCAAAGTGGAGAAAAAAAACCACAAAGTCAATTTGGGTGTTCAGAAGTAGATTTTTGTTTATTGCAGTGCCCAAAACTATTTTCAGATCTGAATGTTTTGATTATGCTTGGGAAATTCCGTCATTTTCTGCCTGAAAATTTACACAAATATTTGCTATTTGACAATTGCCAAGAACACATTAACCAACTATATAGTCGTTTTTCTCCCCTTCTCTTTTATCACTTGGGTGTCTGGGAAGCTTTAAACAATCATATCCCAGAGCCTAATTGAGCTAGCAAGATAATTTTTTCATCATTTGAGGGAAACAAACAGGCTTGTGGGTGATACATTAACTCTACATGGCAAAAATGCGAGATACAACTCATTTGGACTGGTTCCACAACAAATACGTAAGATTAGGGACATTCACAGGTTTCATTGTATAGTACAATGGAAGGTATTGCATGCCAATTTTATAAGTACTTTGAAAATACACAGCAACAATGTCAACTTTGGTCAATCAACATTCCACACTAATTTGAATCAATTAGTGTACGACATATCAGTGGATCTTGATATTATCTTCAGCTAAGATACACTGATATCAAGAGAGTACCAGGTATAAGCAAATGGGCACATCTACAACATAGTTGCTCAAGAAACTGCTTTTTGGAATAGCACCCAGGATTGAAATCCTAGTAATGATTTGGTTAGGTTTGATTATCAGTTTTACATTCCCTGCAACACTACTTGTAAGGTCATTTGAGAGTTGGGTACTTCCGCCCTGCCTGTCAGGGCCAACCCAGGCTGGGAGGGAAAAAAAATCACAGCAGAGAAAAACCCAGATCGTGCGTGCTTGGAATCCAACTCAGGTCCTCCGCATGACAGGTAAAGAGCCTAAACATTACACCACAACACCGGTCCTAATAATGATTTGAACCCCAAGTTTCTATGGCTTCTAACCTTGTTGTGTTGGAAAGGGATGTAAAAACAAAGATCCTGCCTCTCAAATTACCATCCAATATTGCAAGGCGAATTTAAGTGAGTTTCTACTCTTTTTCATAAGACGGGTCTCACATTGACGGGTTAGGGTTAGGGGAAAACACAAGAAAACACAATTAAAAGAAAGACCGGTGCATGCAGCATACTGCGAATTTACTAGAGGATGAGAGAGAGAAAGAGAGAAGTAAAGAAAAAACCACCAAAACAGCTTGAACCCACCAAGGTTAAACAATATGCCGTGTTGGTAGTGACTAATAGCACAATTTCTCTCAGGTAGACTTCCTACCCAATGGCTTGAGTCCACCAGCATGAAACAGTGTGCTGTGTTTGAACTGACCTAAAGCAGTTTCTCTCAGGTAGACTTTCTACCCAACGGCTTTAGTCCACCAGCATGAAACAATGTGCAGTGTTGGTGCTAACTAAAAGCACAGTTTCTCTCAGGTAAACTTTTCATCCAACGGCCTTGAGTCCACCAGCATGAAACAGTGTGCCGTGTTGGTATTGACTAAAAGCACAGTTCCTCTCAGGTAGACTTTTCACCCAACGGCTTAAGTCCACCAGCATGAAACAATGTGCCGTGTTGGTATTGACTAAAAACACAGTTTCTCTCAGGTAGACTTTTCACCCTACGGCTTGAGTCCACCAGCATGAAACAATATGCTGGGTTGGTACTGACTAAAAGCACAGTTCCTCTCAGGTAGACTTTTCACCCTATCGCTTGAGTCCACCAGCATGAAACAATATGCTGCGTTGGTACTGACTAAAAGCACAGTTCCTCTCAGGTGGACTTTCCACCCAACGGCTTGTGTCCACCAGCATGAAACAATATGCAGTGTTGGCACTGACTAAAAGCACAGTTTCTCTCAGGTAGACTTTCCGCCCAACGGCTTGCGTCCACCAGCATGAAACAGTGTGCAGTGTTGGTACTGATTAAAAGCACAGTTTCTCTCAGGTAGACTTTCTAACCAATGGCTTGAGTCCACCAGCATGAAACAGTGTGAAGTGTTGGTACTGACTAAAAGCACAGTTTCTCTCAGGTAGACTTTCCACCCAATGGCTTGAGTCCACCAGCATGAAACAGTGTGCAGTGTTGGTACTGACTAAAAGCACAGTTTCTCTCAGGTAGACTTTCCACCCATAAGGATTGGAGTTCAGTAGACGGATAGATCTATCCCTACAATATAAACTGACATTCATAACGCCAAAGATGAGGTACTTGCACAACTAGTCGAACCATGCCATGCAAGCCCTTATCTTTGCTTGCTATTAGACTCAACTCAAAGAAGGGACTGTGTTAGTATAATGTAAAGTTATAGCAGTTTCTGTTAGACAAAGTGGAAGTCCTCCAAAAAGTAAAGAGCAAAAATGTTATCAACGTTCGAAAAAAAAACATCCATTTGAATTGGATAATAATTATCAACCATTACTTTATTTTGTAAGAATTGATTTAAACCATCTTACCTTGACAGACATGTTCTAAAGTACAGCAATCTAACCTGCAGGACGGTTTTCACCAAAAAAAAAAAGAAAAAGAATGGCATCCCCATGCAGACAAGATCTCCGGCCGCAGAGATTGACACCAAGTTTGAAGTCCCGTTTGATTTGGAAAGTATTTCCATCTTCTTTCTTGCAATTGCTCATAAGGTAAAGATAAATAAATTGGGCCCCACATCATTCTATTCTCTTGAATAGCATTGAGTGTTTAGCACTGTACATAATGAATCCATTTTCGCCAAAATGAACCTCTTAAAAAGAAAGCGTGTCTTATCACTCTGTGTCGTGAAAATTCTCAATTTCAAAATGATCAGTGCTGACTTGGCAGCATGAAAACTTAATAAAAAAAATTAAATCTCATTGAAAACTATACTTTGAAAAAATAAGACAAAGAATTATTTTGACTTTACTGTTCAAGTCCACACCCAATTGGCGGAGTGTTGTGAGCAGGTGGTGTTCAAAATGAAAAATACGGACACTGAGTTTTTAAGATGACAGGGGCAACTCATAATTTTCACAGATTGAGGAAAGTTCTCTACACAGTGCAATCATGAGGGTTTGCAGCTCTGCTATTCTATCACACACAAAAAGAGCCAAAAAGTTATCAACTCACGCCGGCTTGGAGGCCTCCGCCTGGTCCGTTTGCAGCTTCTCTCCTCCCTCCACCTCCATTGTGCAGTAGACAATCTTGTTTGGAGCCAAAGACTTAAGGCCTTTCACTTCAATCACATGTACCTGGGGGGAAGAAATGCAGCCAATCAGTAAAGATATTCAGTCAGTACTCATTTCGTGTAGTTTGGTTACAGTTTTATGTCTCCTGCAACACTTTACAGTCATTTAAGAGACGGGCTACTTCGACCCTGCCTTTCAGGACCAACCTGGGCTGAGAGGGAAAAATCCCAACAGAAGAAAACATAAATTGTCAGTGACCAGGATCGAACTCGGTTCTTCCGTATGATAGGCAAAGAGCCTAACCATTACACCACAGCACCGGTCATAAATCTCTTAAAAAAATACCCCATGTAAGACAGATACGCTAACTTTAACACCTCCAGATCTCATCTCTTGGAGTCAAACTTTCTAACTTTAAATGACAGGAGTACAACCAAATACCCTGTGTGTTTTCACTGCTGAGATTGTCCCTCTCAGCCTTGAATAGCTCTGACAGGCAAGGTCGAAGTAGCTGAAATGACCTTACAGTGTTGCTAAGGGCGTAAAACCAAAACCAACAAGATCACCAGTGTGGCAGGGGGTGTCTGTAGCCAAGCTGCAGTGCGCCCACCTACATATATGAGGTCCAGGGTTCAAATTCTGGGAGGTTCATCGGAATTTTTTTTTTAGTTTACATGGCTCCGAGCCCTGTCCTGTCGGAGATGGACGTAAAATTCAGAGGTCCTGCCTCTTAAATGATCTTACAGTGCTGCAAGGGGCGTTAAACCTAAACCAAAACCAAACTAAACCAGTGAGGCACACCAAGTAAGATTACCTCTAAGGTGAAAGTAAGGACAACATCCATCTTAGAGAGTCCCGGGTCGTTGTCTTCATTGATGTCCAGCTTGGAGAGTGAAGAATGCTGGGTTCTGTTTGGTAAGGAGAAGCAGACAAGGACACACCGTTAGCCGTTAACAACACAATGACTCCATAGAAAACCTACAAATTCACTTAGAAAAAATTAACACAGATCACCCAAAACAGTTTGTCCCTCCTTATCCTTTCTATGAAATTGTATCTCCTTTCAATTAATATGACACTTTTCTTGCTGTTGTTATTGTAACATGACCCAGCCAAATTTCCTGTTAGAGAATGATAAATGCTTTGATTCTGATTCTGATATATATAAATATATCCCGTACGGAACAAAATTGCCACTTTAAGATTTCCACTTCACGATGAGGAAAATGTTTGTCTCAACTGCTTTACATTTAAACATTTATCATTGCCACTTGGTATTATCTTTCTCTGAAAGGTAGGTAAGAAATAAAATTCTGAGGAAACTACAACTCCTCAATGGGAGATATGACATTATCTAAGTAAAGTTAACTGAAAACTACAATAGTATCTATTAATGACTCAATTCTACCTTGCTGTCCAAAATACTGAACTTAAACTTAGCTAGTACAACTTATGCAGCACAGAAATCAACTTAAAACATTTTGCTGAGCATCCTAAAAAGACAATAGAAAGGTAAAAATAGGTAACTGAAATTAAAATAACCTCTAAGACTTGCAGAATGAGACCCAAAAAACAGTAACTGCAGGATTTAACACCATAGTCAAGAAAACAAATACACCCTGAATCCATACATTTTCAGCTTTGTGGATTTTTCAATTGGTTTTCTGAAAAATCTGAAAATTGTTCAAGGGTTAAAGCTCAACTTTTCAAACAAAAAAAGAAAGATAAGATCAAATAAATTTGTATTGTCCATACATGGCACATTTCCTGGTTAATGCTCGACAACCTTATCAGCCTATCTTCATTCAAAGATGTGTGAAAGAAATAGCTTCTTTGCCGCATTCCCTGGGGTCTCATTGTACAAGTCATGGAACCCTCAAACTAGAAAGGCTTTTAACTTTTCAATACTTTCTCCCCGATTCAAACTGCTAGTGGTGGTGGCGCAAAGAAGCAAATAACCATCTACAATCTAGAATCATTCATAAACCCTTTGCACGACCACCAATAAAATGAAGCATTACATAAAATAAAAAAAAGGATATAACATGCAGTCACACCACTCTGTGAAAAAAAACAGTTGTACCCAAATCTAATAAATTCACTCCTGTGTAATGAATTTTAAGAGGTAATGTTCATGCTCGCATGCTGTATAACACTTCCAGCTCCATAACCCTGATCATGTGGTGTTGACAACCAGCCAATACAACACTTTTTCCCCCATTATACTCAGGGTTTTATCTGCAAATGCTCAGCATAAGAGGCAAAGTTGTGAGTTTTAGTTTGTTCCAACACATTTTTAAAGCTATTGCCTGAGATCTGAGGGGATTTGGTGTTTGTGAATTTGGTATGTGTATGCAGAAATAAAAGTCCCTTTGCAGCTATCAAATGCTCAACAACATTTTCTTAATGTAAGTGAAGAAATCATTGCAACAAGGTCTGTTTGTCGTTTGCAATTTAATGTGGAGTTGCTGTAA
>JAUKPP010280558.1:0-10689 GCA_032273245.1 Phyllaplysia taylori | reverse complement strand
CACACACACACACACACACACACATACACACACACACACACACACACACACACACACACACACACACACACACAAAAAAGAAAAAAACAACCCCCACCCACATCCACCTTAAAAACACATGTACTATACACCGCTCGTTTCACAGACATGTTACAACTCCGCCCTCTCTGACAATCCCAAAAAGAGCGAACATCCCGTACAATTACTTGTGAGGTATCGCCTGGCATGTGGTCCGTGCTTGTAAGCCAAATGCTGTCAGTCACAGAAAACAGACGGACTGTGATGTTATCACTCATCTGTGTGTCTTCGATCTTCTTATTGCTCCACCGTGCCCATTGATTCTTTCTATAACCCGTTGGTTCGGGGGGGTGGGGGTGGGGGGGGGGGGGGTTATGGGTTTGGAATGGGGATGGGGGATGGTGTTCCAAGTCCCCTACTCACCATCCCGAATATAATAGTTGCGTCTGGGCCCCTGTCCCCTCCCCCCCCCCCCAAACTGTGTAGCCCAAGTGGGTCAGCAGAATGTACTTAAAAATAAAATAAAAACCCTCGTAGGTCCGATACAAAGCCTGCAAGTGCGTCCCAAAAAAGCAACCGCACTTTTACCAACAATTCATCGACTCCTTATCGCATATTCAAGACGTCAAACATAGGAATTCGTCCAATCTCTATTGCACACTTTCCGTCAAGAAAGTCATAACTTGATATTTTTAAAGCCGCTTATCCAACCACCCTCATTAAAATCGTTGAAGAGTTTCAAGAAACATAGTCAGACACATATACTTTTACAGCTGCTTTAAAAACTTTACATATGACTGAAACTCGATAACTCATTTTTCCAGCCCGTCTCACATTGGAATTCAAACGAGAACGCGTAAAAATCCCGTTCCTAGGAGGGTAAACCCAGAGTTTGGTCCCCTGACCTGAAAATGTTGGAGCAATTCTCGGTATTGACAACTGGTGTTCCTTTACTTTACTGTTTGTTAAAAAATTTGGTTCACTTTCCGTTCAGAAATATTTAAGTGTTCATCGAATATTTTCTTAGCCTACTTTTTCGACCATTTTCGTTAACAGACAGATAAATAGACAGACAGACAGACAGACAGACGGACAGTCATAGATATATAGAGAGATAGATAGATAAATATAGATAAATAGATAGATAGATAGATAGACAGATAGATAGATAGATAGATAGACGAAAGGGTTTTGACAAACTATCCAGGCAAATACATGTACATTGTTTTTTCAGCTGCTTGTAGTAGGAATTGAAAAACCCCTTACATTGACGTATATACGTCTAGATAACCAAGCCCCGATTAGTAACCCATTTGTCAGCTCGTCTCCGATATCTCAAATTTAAGCGAGAACGCCGTGAAATCTCTGTCCTGGGAGGGTGAGCCCATAGTTTGATAACCTGACCCGGAACCGTTGGAGCAGCACTCGGGCTTGACAACAAGACACGCCAGCATCTGAATTGCGCGGGAAATTCTCAAGAGTCTCATCTCGGGACTGAGCTCGTCTGAGACAAAAACTGGACAGTCGGGGTCAAGCTAACTTGACAAGATAACCTGCTTGCTCTCTTTGTTTCTATCTTTCTTTCTTTCTTTCTGTCTCTCTCTCTCTCTCTCTCTCTGTGTCTCTGTCTCTCTCTCTTTGCTTTGGGTTTGGCTTAATTTCCCTTGCAACTCTCTTAGGTCATTAAAGGGACGGGCAACTTCGAGCCTGCCTGTCAGGACCAACCCGGGCTAAGAGGGACATTGTCCCGGCAGAAAAACTCGATCGAACAAACTGCCCTAGGCGGGCCTCGAACTCACGTCCTCTGCGTGATAGGCGAAGCGCTTTATCATTACAGCACCGCGCCGATCTCTCTCTCTCTCTCTCTCTGCCTTCTTATAAATTTGGAGTTATCTACGTGTATTTACGAAAGCCCTAGATTCTGTGGATGTTATTGTTATAGCCTTCCCTTTTTTGTTTCTCAAATTTCCACATCTCGTCCTTTCTCTTCCTACTCCTCCTCCACGTCTCTCTCCTTTTTCTATTTCTCTCTCCTTTTCTGTCTCTCTGTCTCTATCTCTCCCTGCCTCCCCACCCTATCTGTTCCCTTCACTCTTTTGATGGTTCGGAGTTATTTATCTAAAGATGGTCCAACAACTTGGCTATTATGGCCTTCTCACGTTACCGGCGCTGTGGTATAATGGTTAGGCTCTTAACCTGTCCTGCGGAAGACCCCCGGTTCGATCCCGAGCGCGGGCGATCTAGTTTTTTTCTGCTGGGAGTTTTTCCCTCTCAGCCCGGGTTGGCCCTGACAGGCAGGGTTGAAGTAGCCCGTTTATTAAATGACCTTACAGTGTTGCGGAGGACGCAAAACTGGTAACCAAACCAAAGAGGCTCCAACACTTAGGCTGTTATAGCCTTCTCTCATTCTGAGTCTATTTCGCTCGTTCTTGCTCTCTTCACGATCTCTCTCTCTCTCTCTCTCTCTCTCTCTCTCTAGTCGACGCCTTTTCCGCTACGATAGGCCCCGTTGGAGGACTAGAAGTGTGTGAGTTGCGATAAGAGACACGGTGGGCGCGGGCAATTGGGTTCAAGCCGAAAAGCGCATGGCGGAGAATTCTGGACTGAGATCAATGAGTTGGCCGATTTTTCTCTTCTTTGTTCTTTTTGTCTTTGTAGTAGTAGTAGCAAAGGTGTGGAAGGCTCCATGACAACAGTGCATTACGAGCGTGGCCACAACTAAGCGCGGCTTCTCATTGACACTGCTTTTCTTGGCCGCGCTTCGATAACACCGTGAGTACTGTTGGCATGGATTACGTCACGAGACGCCGGGTACACTTCGATGCTAATCTCATAAACCTTATATAATCTCTGGTAGTAGTAAGGACAAAGTTATTCTTGGAGGCTCCAGCCTTCGACTGTTTTAGGCTCTTTTGTTTTCTTCTTGTTTTTTTTTTTCTTGTTTTTTTCTTGTTTTTTTCCCCTAAAGCAGGCTTAAGTTTCCCCGAGGGTTGTTCTCTATGTACTGAGTCCGCACGAACGTCGTGGTTAGGCCGCGCGTCCACTGACATGTTTTGTCAGTTGCAGACAAGGCTCATATGTATATATCATATATAGATGAGCCTGGCCTGCACCTGACAAAACAGGTCAGTAGACGCTCCGCCTTACGAAAAGTCACATCAGGCAATGTTGTTTATGTTTCTTTATCAGTTTTGCATTCGCCGATTTTTAGAGAAAAAAATGTTTTCTTCCATCATGTAGATGTAGGCTTATTCCATTTCATTGCCTGACCTGGCCCATTGGTCCATCCTACACAACCACTAGTACACGAACTGCCAACCGGCGTCTGTGGTGTAATGGTTAGGCTCTTCACTTTATCTCGTAGAGGACGGGTTTCGGTCCCCACAATGGACAAACATTTCCGTAATCTGCTTGGTTCCTGTTTCCTCTCGGCCCGGTTAGGACCTGACAGCCAGGGCTGAAGTCACTTGCCTCTAATAATGATCATAAAGTGATAGAAGAGGCGTTAAACCAAAATAAATACAGTCAAACATGTCTAAGACGACCATCCACTATCGAGAAAATGTGGCCGTTTTAGACAGGTGGTCGTCTTGAAGAGGGATAATATATAGAAAAAATGTAATTTGGTAGTCGATGGAGAGTGGTCGTTTGTGCTGGTGGTCGTCTAAAACAGGTGGTCGCTTAAGCAGGTTCAACTGTACCAAGTCCGACCACTATCAGGACCGATGAAAATTGCATCTGACTAATTGAGCACGTGATACACGATAGATACGGCTCGCGCGTGGCATTGCGGGTAGGGATTAGAATAATAGAAAGACGTGGATACAAAGTGAAATAGAGAGAGAGAAACGAGGGATAGGGTGAGAGAAATAGAAAGAGACGGGAGAAGGAGAGAGAGGGAGAGAGAGAAAGGACTTTTAACAAAAAGTTTAAAGTTTTTTGTTTATAGAGGCGCGAGCATCTTTGGGAGAGAGAGAGAGAGAGAGAGAGAGAGAGAGAGAGAGATGAGACAAGGAGGTAAAAAACGATGGTCAATAAAAGAAATAAATGCCACAGACTGCCAGAGACAGGGGTAATAGTGACAAACAAAAAAAGCGATAAAAATAGTAAGGACATAAAAAGATGAGCAAATGCTGAGTTCTAAAAAATGCCATGACGCCAAGAGAGTCCAGAGCAGAACTCATAAAGTCCCCACCCGCAGTGCAAAATGACTTTTTCTTACATTCTAAGCGGCGCAGAACGGAAGTTGTTTAACCCAAAATGTGCCAAGATTTGAAGGAGCCCAGAAACTGTTTAACAAAACAGAGGAACAAATGCAGTTCGACATCCATGTCCGCTCAAAAGTCTGGAGAATATCTCATGAGCAAAAGAGCAGAAAGGAGTTATAATAGGATACGATGGAGGGAAAAACCCCCTCGCCTCTCTCTCTTTCTCTATATCCATCTCTCTCTCTCTCTCTCTCTCTGGCTTTTGGCTTTATATCTCTTGGACTCTCTCTCTCTCTCTCTTTCTGTATTTGTGTGTGGGAGTGTGCGTATATGCACACTTGTAAGTTGTATGTGAATTCGGACGTACGTCTGTAGGTGTGTGCGTTTGATGGAGAGAGAGAGAGAGAGAGAGAGAGAGAGAGAGAGAGAGAGAAAGAGAGAGAGAATAAAATAAAGAAAAAAATATAAAATAATGAAAGGAAGTAAAAAAAAAAAACCACCCAAAAAAAACAAATAAAGCGAACACATAAAAGGAGGCATACAATATGAGTTCCCGAGACTTTTGACGTCATCGCTGGGGCGGACAGCCCTGGTCCATGTCCGACTCGCTTACTAAACCTCAGTGCTTCGGCCATTGACCGCTGTCCGACCGGGGTGGTGGGATAGCCCACTGCAGCCATATAAATAGGAAGACAGTCTAATTGGATTTGCTGAAACAGATGCAGACTACGCAGGGACCGAAAGGACATACCCTCTGGCGACCAAAACTGTTGTGGGGAGGGGTGGGGGGCGAAACCTAATACTCACTGATTGGATTTAACGTCGGATTGAGTGACAGTCTAATCATTGCACTGACCTGATTTGAGCAATCTCCGAGGTTTTGGTCGTGTTTGTAAGGGGTTGATACTTTTGTAATTATAGTTTGCGATGCCGCCTTCTTTGTTCTTGTATTCATTTGTAATTGTGGTTTGCGATTCTGCATTTTTTGTTCTTGTATTAATTTGTCATTATAGTTTGCGATGCCACCTTCTTTGTTCTTGTATTCATTTGTAATTGTGGTTTGCGATGCTGCCTTCTTTGTTCTTGTATTCATTTTGTCTCTGTTGTTTTTTTGTCTGTTCCTGCAGCTGCTATTACCGCAGCTCCTGTTATGGCTGATATTGTTGTTCCTGCTCATGCTTTTGTCAAGCGCCATTTGCCGATCTACGCGCTTTCTGCGGATCGTCATATGGTCCTGCGCTATCTTAAGATCGCGCTGATCGGCAAATGGCGCTTAACACTTTCACTATCATCGTAGTTGACATCTTTGAACTTGTTATTTCTCTTTATGTTGTTTTTGTTGCTTTTGCTGCTGAGGTCGCGGTGTTCATAATATGCTTGTTGATGATAGAAATGCTGCTCTGGACCGATGTTATTCGGAGATGTGCGAGCAATGAAAACGTTTCGAGCCCACATCGTAAATGCAACTCGTCAGAATTTATCAATGGTTTCATGAACCATCCGCCTTCGTCTCCGGAATGGCTCTTAAAATCTCTGGTATTCTAAATGTGTTTTTAAAAATTCATTTCTTACGGCACTGCCAAGAATGTAGTGTTATTTCAGCTCCACGAAGTAGTTTAAGTTAAACCAAAAATATCACATAGACAGAAGTAAGGGGAGCCAACAGCACGACAGTGCTCGCGAAACCACCCGCCATGTAAAGTTTAAAGGCGCATAAGATGTACTAAATGACAACTTTTATCGTTGTAAGGGATCGGCATCGATATCACACAAAATTGAAATTCCCCCCCCCCCCCCTTTCACCTCAATATCTGAATTCTTTTCTTTTTTGTGCGCCCGCGTATGTGTGTGCATGTGCGTGTGTGTGTGTGTGTATGTGTGTCTGTTGAGGGCGTGGGGGTGGAGAAGTGAACGTTAGAACCCCTTCCTTCTCCAACCCCTAGAATAGCATAAAATGATTACATAAAAAACTATAACTACTGCATTCTCCCAGCTTAGCCGTAGGCACAAAATTATCTCCAAAATACCGTGTCAGTTTCCTTCTTTAGAGCCCCTGATGCTCCAAATACAAATCACATTTCGCCTTGGACTCCGTGCTTTAAGCTTGATTGATAGAGTTACATTAGCCACGCCTTGGGATTTCAGGGTTGAGACTTGAGTTCTATTGAGACGAGGCCCTCCTGGGCGGCCCGAAGCTGACGTTTTGGTCCCCCGGGGTTAAAAATCCGACCCTTTGGGGGAATCAATATTTTCGTCGGAAGATCAAATTTAAAGACCGGCCAAACCCCAGCAAACTCGGTTATCCTACAAAGTACATCAAAATTCGCTTTCATTTTACAAAAAAATGCACCAACAAAAGAGCAAACACAACAACAACCCCCCTCCCTCAAAACCCAAACCTAAGACTCTCAAAATACCCCCGCCCCCACCCAAATCCTAGACGTAACTAAGGATACAAACCTAAGTAATATTACTAGTGGGCAGAAAAAAAGCATACGAGTAGAAACATACTGCAAAACGAATTTAAGATGATAAATTAAACAGACGTTTTCCCCTTTCAATCACGTGCTATTTCTGAAAAGTGAACGGAAAGAACCCTCGAAGCCGGTCAAAATTCTTTCAAATCGTGACCAGGCACAAATCTACGTAAGGGAAGTTTGAAATATTGAAGGAGACTATCAGAACAAGAGGCAAAAATCGTTTCTAAACCGATCAAAAGTTTATACATTCAGTTGATTGGTTCTCTCGTCTGAGAACGTATCTTTCGCATCTTGTGCTTATTTTAATCGAAATAATCAAAACGAAAGGCAGATAGTTTATAATAAGGGCTAGAAATGTGCACATGAATGCAGTGGAATTGCCGGCGGGCTAAAATATAGACTTGGAGACGTGTACTAAAGAAAGATGATGAGAACAGGCACACATACATATACATGTATATAGATCCGTTGATAGGTAATAAGATCACCATGCAATAGATAGATAGATAGATAGATAGATAGATAAACAGACAGACAGACAGACAGACAGACAGACAGACAGACAGACAGACAGACAGACAGACTGATAGATAGATAGATAGATAGATAGATAGAGGTAGGCTGATAGATAGATAGATGAATAGATAAGTAGGTAGGCACGTAATTAGGTAGATAGGAAGACGGTATGTGGGTAGGTGGATGGATTTAAAGCTATTCTACGGACTGTAAAGTGATTTTTAGAGAAAAAAAAATGAACAACAATGAAACAGTGGCAATGAAGGCTTTTGCTGGTGTCAACGTACAATACTAAGCAGAGACATGAATGAAATATAATAACTTTACGCTCATAAATATAGTGCTTTTTATTTGTTTTTGGTGGGGTTTTTTTTTGGTTGTTTTTTGTGTTTGAGGGGGGGGGGGCGCGGCACTATTGATATTAAGATCATTTCAGCACCAGGAAAAGGATTAGAATAACATCATCCAGAAAGAAGGAGAAGGGACAGACCATTTCAGAGTGCCCGGCGACCTTCACCAAATATACTGTACAAAGCAACACGCAGATCATAAAAGTACAAATCTCCAAGCAAAACAAATGTAGATTTCTACCTTATTCCGAAACAAGCCTAACCGAGTATCATTTAACAAATAATTTTATCTTAGAATATTTCATATCGTAACCTTGCCCACTGTCTTCCTTCGGGGATGACTTGCAGCCAGGCGTGATCTAAGGGGAAGCAATTACTATTGGGAGCAGAAGTTATCGGCCGTGAAATTTAAGAGATAATAAAGGGAGGTTTTCTTTTCTCTTTTTTTTCTTTGAGGGTGGGTTCGAGGTCGGTATTTTAAGGAAAAGACAAACTAAAAGTCCAGTCTTCAGAAGGCAACGACCTACACTAACTTCAAAGTCTAGCAGAAAGATCAGAAATTGTTTTGTCCCAGTTTATGAAAACAACATAGATCCTCTAACTTTCTCTCCCCCCATCCCCCCCCCCCTTTAACTCTTTCTTTACTCTCTCTCTCATTTTCTAACTCCATATCTCCGGATGTCGCCAATTCTTTTTCTTTCTCTCTTTTATTTTCCTTTCTGCCCCCTACTCATTCCTCTTTCTTTTGCTCTCCCCTCGCACGTTCTCTCTCCAGCCCCTCGTTTTTTAAAAACTATGAATGAGAGAAATATATTGCCCTACATTGTATAACCTTAAACAAATACAAAAGACATTTCAACATACGATAACAGACCAACGCCTATTTAAACCAAACAACAACAACACACACACAAACACATACAAACACACACAACACCGTATCACACCACACTCACACACATTTTTCTAAAAAGTTAGATTTTTTTAGGCGCCAGCATAATTGTCTGTTTCAGCCATTAGATGCTGGCGCCTCTATAGCAACTCACACACATAAAGAAAAAGTAAACGAGCCATCAACAAAGCTGACATGACCTATCCAAAAAGGTGTCATAACCCCCTGACTCTCCCCCTTCTTCCTTACTCTAACAAGTCATACGAGATGGCGTATTTCACTGGACGACCCAGTAGAGGCAATATCAAGCCAATAAGATGACACCACCACCAAATAGTGATGGATGAAATAAAGAGGCTCTAAAGTAAGTACATCTGAAGTCATAGAGCTAGTCCCATCTATCACTCTGGGGCGTTATGTCGTAAATCAAGTGTAAAGATCTTGATACTGAATACACATATGTACATAACTTCATCGACAATGTATTTATGGGATGGGTGAGGATGACAAGAGATATGGGAATGAAAGAGATATTTTATAGGACAAGATCGGATATGGGGAGGGAGATGGAGAAGGGGGGAAGAGAGGGGATGGGGAAAGGGCAGAGAGGTCTCTAACCTTTTACTTTTAAACTTACTTCAGAGTCAAGCAGGAAAATCAGAAATTGTTTTGTCCAAGGTTATGAAAATAATCTCGCGGGGGGGGGGGGGGGGGGGGGGGGGGGGGGGGGGGGGACTCCCCCCCCCCCTCTCTCTCTCTCTCTCTCTCTCTCTCTCTCTCTCTCTCTCTCTCTCTCTCTCATTCTCAACGACTGGTAAGGAAAAAAACAACTAAGAGTGGGAAAACGAGCGAAGATGAAGGAAGGAAAAAGAACCAAGAAAGAAAGAGAAAGAGAGAGAGAGAGAAAGAAAGAGAACGAGAATAAAAGAAAATAGGGAGAAAAATAAAGAGAGAGAAAGAATGAGAAAGAGAGAGGGAGAGAGAAAGAGATATCCTATGGCCGCACATTTGTTATGACAAATTGGGGCAATATCGAGATCACTCTTCAGAGGTTAACCAGTACTGGGATATAAAAGCCGCCACAATCGAAGGCCACACACATCTATAAGACCACTTCTGACTGGGGCCATGTTAAACAAGACGAAGGAGGACTATCGGTCTGTGATATGGGAAGGGGGGAGGGGGTGAAATCTGAACGGTTTATCCGGATATTCGTGGCGGCGGTAGTCTAGTGGTTAGGCTGTTAGACTCGTAATCGAAATGTTGCGGGTTCGGATCCCGGCTTGGGCCCGACGTTGTGTTCCTGGGAAGCAGTTTACATTAATTTCCCTCACTTAAACGAGGTGCAAATGGGTACCCGGTTATAGACAGCAACGATCTTGTCCATCATATGTTAGTGCTTTAGTGCCTGTAAAATGGCAGCTTGCACTGTATGCTTCCCAGGAAGTTGAGAAGGTTTCTGAGCGACTGTAATCTGCCGGGGAAATAATAGATTGTAAAATTACATAGAGCCAGTAATTGGGATATGCGCTTTATAAATCAAATCCATTATATTTTTTAAAGGATTGATCCACACAATAATTCAGCTGTTTAGCTCTCCACCCGTACGGACGGAGGAAGTCATGTTAATCTGTTTACGCAGTGATTGTTTGGTTTGGTTACCAGTTTTACGTCCCCTGCAACACGGTAAGGTTATTTAAGAGACGGGCTACTTTGAACCCTGCCTGTCAGGGCCAACCCGGACTGAGAGGTAAAAATCCCAGCAGAAAAAAAACAGATCGTCCGCGCTCGGGATTGAAGCGAGGTTTTCCGCATGGCAGGCGAAGAGCCTAACCATTACACTACAGAGCCGGTGCATCTATTGTAAAGCGCCTTGGCCCTACTTACTGGGATTTGGCGCTATATAAATGATCTTTACTATTAATTCAACTTGTTACCAAATTCATGGACTGTTGTTGCGATTCGGACCATACATTCCCTTTCTTTCATGCCAAGCCTGCAAAAACTACATATAGTGATGATAATGCTATCAATACATGTACAATAACATATCCATTTCTGATACAGTTTTACATACACCTTCGACAATATCATTCTATTCTATACTGAGTTCCATTAGAAACCAAAGAGATGCTTCACTTGGAAAAAACCCCAACCCGAGCTTTTGAGTTGAGGGCATTGTTTTGACCCCTCCTCCCCCCCCCCCTCTCTCTCTCTCTCTCTCT
>JAUKPP010280547.1:0-10689 GCA_032273245.1 Phyllaplysia taylori | reverse complement strand
CAGAGTTGGGATTCGAACCCCGCGACCTTCCGAACCCGAGTCCGGCAGCCTAACCACTATACCCCCCACGCCACTCCCCCCCCCCCCCCCCTTAAAAAAGTGAATAAATAAAAGGATAAAATATATAAATAAATAAGTGAAAATCATCGTCTATCCCAAATTACAAACATCATACCCTATCAGGGACTTTTCTGTCAAAGAATAAAAAAGGACCTGATAACACTCATTATCTGCATCGCAAAAACAGGCTTATTAGACAGAACGATATTATTGTGACAGTCCAAATGCAACAAGACATTATCTAATTTACAGGAGATTTTTTCACTCGTTCACATCTAAATGAAGTGAGTAGACCTTAATGGAAAAAGTGTTTAATTATTCTTCAAAGATATCCTGCAAGTATTTGACACGTTGTTGAAGCTTCGCGCGGCTGATGAACAAAATGTTGACGAAAGGATATTTCACGCTTTCGCTGTGGGTGACAGTTTGGACAACATTTCTTGGCTCTTTTGTGTGCAGATGTACCGTTATGAAAGAGACTATATTTTATAATGAGTCAGCTATAACAGAATTTAAAACTGATCACAATTACTTCCTTGGTAAGGCTGAAAGTAGTGAATTAGATAATTTCCCAAGTAATAGCTTACATCCAAAGCTTTCACCTAGATCTGTGGACGATGCCTTGTCTGTTACGACACAAGATCGAACTACTACCCAGGAAGACGGGTACGGTTATCTGGAGAAAGAAGAAAAGCAACCCCACGTTGTTTTAAACGACAGGGTGCTGAGCGCAGATCATTCTAATGCACCCAGACTTTTAGCAGACAAAGAGGACAATTCTAAAGATGATAAACTCGTTTCAGAAAGGAGAGCTGTAGACAAAAACGGGTGTATGTCACTAGGACGAGGTGGAGACGAGGAAGTGATACACCAAAGACGTGTGAGGAATCGAGCTCGGGGCGTCCATTTCTTGAAGAAACACTTAAGTCATAGGAAATACAAGAATCTGATGACAGAATCTGACAAGGGCAGAGCCATCGACGTGATTGACGTGTCAGGGCAAGGCTTCTGCCATCAGATGGACCTCGAATCTGAAAATGATATAAACAATCTGGCTTCAGGTTTAGGGAAAAGTACATTTCACGAGATCATTATCGAGAACAGGACACAGTGCAATGCTTTCGTCAACATGACCACACCCAATATTTTCAGCATGAACGTTACGGTAAAGACCTGCTGCATTACCTACTGCACATTCAATCTTCAAATCAATGTAGATGCGGACAAACACATGCTGCTTCATTTCCCGCGCTTCAACGTTCCTGGACTGAACTTGTTAAAGAGTGACGGGGTAGGAAACTGTAAAGAAGCTCTACACATCGTGGAAAGGTGTCCCTCTGAGATAATACCTCAAGGACATGCCAATGAGAATATAATTGGATCTTTTTGCGGCATCAAGTCGCCTTCCACTGTCTTTGTAGAACACAGCACAGCCAGTCTCGAGTTACGTTTGTTTACCAACGACCAATGCGTGGATCAGATTGATTTCCAGGTTGACGTTTTCCCGTGTCTAAAGTTTCCTCATGACAAATGCCTTTCAGATAAATATGTCAGGAAGTACAATGACCATGGGTTCATTTCCTCTCCAGGATTGGTTGAGGGTCAGAATTATCCTAACGATGCTGCGTGTAACTACGAGTTGTCTGTTCAAGAGGGAATGTTGCTAAAACTGACCCCCGAAACATTTTCGTTGAGTCCAGGTGATGTGATGCTCATTCAACCACAAAACACAGCCGGGCGTCTGTTCCCTCCGGTGCTAACAAAGTGGCTGTACGAATTCCACCAGCCAATAGTTTTCCCTGGACATAAAGCTGTTATCAACTTCTCCTCCGACCATATGCAGTCAGGCATAGGTTTCAACATATCCTATAAAGCGGTGCATCCAACAGCATTCATTCCCATGTACAACAACGGGTCTTTAGATTGTTCTGGCGGTAAGGAGATTCCTGAGAGTATTCGCTGTGATCATTATTTAGACTGTATTGGTGGTGAGGATGAAACCGATTGCGATTATAGGCGTGACGGGTGCTGGCCGGAGGGAGTCTATTTCGATAGATTTTGTTACAGAGTTTTCCCCAACAATACACCTATTTCGTGGGAACAGGCCGAGGAGAAATGTGAGAAACTCTACTCTGCTAACATTCTTACCATAACAACACCAAGGAAAAGGAAATTTGTCGAGAATCTTAATCTTTACTACGGTTCTGCATTATCCAAAATGTTTCTCGGGTTACGTAGGATGCGTCTACAACAAGTGAAGCAGATCTACAGACGGTTATGGCAGTGGTCTGACGGGACAACGGCTTTTCACTTACCTGATGAGTACAGGTATGAGGGGTGGTCAACGTGCTCCATGTTACACGACGATAGCTTCTATTCCATCGACTGCTCTGATATGAAAGAAAATGTGAGCTACGTTTGTGAAACTGAAATGATTAAACTAGAACCAAACAGCATCTGCGGGGAAACGCATCGAGGGTTCAGAGGTCAGCCACTTCCACAAATAGACATTTTTTCTTGCTCGTCAGGGGAGGTAATCTCAGAAGATCGTCTCTGTAACAGAATAGAAGATTGCTATGACGGAAGTGACGAAACCGATAACTGTAACTATGACTCACAAGGAATGAAAATGTTTTGGTGCAGCACTAATGCTCTGATCCCATACAGCTCTGTTTGTGATGGCATTGAAGATTGTCCAGACGCTTCGGACGAAAGTTTTTGCAGACATCCTGAAAAGTCAATGCTTGGCAGTGAGATGTTCATGTGCACTAACGGAATGGTTTTGAATAAATCACTCTTGTGCGATGCTAGAGAAGATTGTTTGGACGCCTCGGACGAGGAAGATTGTACTTCTTGTGGTGTTGATAGAGTTATGTGCCCAATGATTGCTTGTCTACCATCTAGCTGGAAAAACGATGGGGAAATCGACTGCCCGATTCGAGATCTTCGCGGTAAAAGGGCACCAGAGCCCAACTTTCGTGAAAACGTATTTGAAGCAACTCCTCCACCAGGCGTAGTTTGGCCCGATGGTTTCGGTAAAGTTCGTATCGAGCCAATCCGCTGGTCAAAACCATGTCCTGCCACACATCAACAATGCGTTGAAGGTTATTGTATTCCTATCTACCTGTGGTGTAACGGAGTCAGAGACTGTCCCTATGGAGACGACGAAGATGAGGAGATGTGTTCAAGGCCGTGTCAAGGTTTGTACAAATGTAAGCATTCCTCAGTGTGCGTGCATAGCCAGCACGTGTGCGACGGTCACTACCAGTGTCCGAACCTCGACGACGAAATTCTTTGCGACAACCTAATGATGGATTCACCAGAAAACTGCACCAGAAAGCTAATGGACTACAACTGTACTTCAGTTCCAAGTTTTGGAACGTTTACACAAATGAGATCACTCCTCTTGACGGGGCAAGGGATAGAGGATATCCGCCTCGAAAACATTGCAAAATATAGTCTGATATTTTTAAACATATCCCATAACAAGATCCACAGCTTATCGAGTGATGGACTGGACTTCTTGGACTTAATTGCATTAGATGTCAGTAACAATTTAGTCACCACTGTAAACCACACCACATTCAGGAACTGTCCGGTGTTGGAAAAACTCATTTTAGCGTACAATAAGATACAGAATCTCTCACTATCTTACTTCTGCAATATGAAAAAATTGAAGAAGCTGGATCTTTCAGGAAACCCCACCAGGAAGTTTGTGTCAGCGTCCCCTTCCTGTGTACAGGGGAATTCGAATCTAAGATATCTGTTCTTAAGAAATATGGGACTACATGTTTTAGAAGGGAGCGATTTTCGAACTCTGATACGTCTAAAGCACTTAGATTTAGAGGGCAATCCAATTACCTCGTTCTCTCCCGACATCTTCGTCTTCCAGGTCAGCTTGTCTTACCTGAATACAGACAACTTCCGCTTGTGCTGCTCGGCAATAAAACCCAAATCTTTGCACGAATCAAAGTGCATCGCTCCGTTTGATGAAATCAGCTCATGCGAAGACATCCTCAGGTCTTCATTCCTACGTGCTGCACTGTGGGTAATGGCAATCCTCACAATACTAGGAAACAAAGGTGTCATTCTGTACAGAATCTTCTTTGACTCTTGTGTTAAATACAGTTTCCGGATCATCATCACTTGCCTCAGCGCCTCTGACCTGCTCATGGGTGTGTATCTCATCATTATCGGCAGCGCTGATGCTGTCTACAGAGACCGGTATTTGGTTGTGGAGAAGGAATGGAAAGAGAGCGTAGCGTGCCAAGTGGCTGGGTTCCTCTGTGTTCTGTCCAGCGAAACCTCCGCCATGTTCATCCTGCTGGTCACTCTCGACCGCTTCACTGCCATAGCTTTTCCTCTGCGCATGCATCTACATTTTACAAAGAAATCCGCCACAATCGCATGCGCCATCGTTTGGTTCAGTGGCGTAACAATAGCTACTGTTCCTCTCCTTCCTCCCTGGAACCAATGGAACTTTTACTCTCAGAAATCCGTGGGTGTGCCCTTACCAATAACACGCTTCTACTTCCCAGGATTTGACTACGCGTTCACCATCTTCATAGTCTTCAACATGGCTATATTCATCCTCGTCGTCCTGGGACAGATTGGGATCTACCTCTCCGTCCATTTCCAGAAAGTCCCGCGCATCTCTGAGCTACGCCTCTACCAGGACACAGCTATCGCCAAACGCCTCGTCCTAGTTGTCCTCACGGACTGTCTCTGCTGGTTCCCTATATGTGTCATGGGTCTCGCGGCCTGTGCTGACCTCCCAGTGCCTGGAGAGATGTACGTGGTGGCCTCTGTCATCCTGCTGCCAGCCAACAGCGCTTTCAACCCGTTCCTGTACACAGCGAACGCCATTCTGGTGGCTCGAAAGACGAGGCAAAAGAAGAGAAAAGACAAAGTTGCCATCGCATTGAGGCCTATTGAGAAAGAATAGGTGAAAAAGTGAGACATCTGCAAGAATAATTTGTTTTCCAGGTAGGATTTTGTTATTTGGGCAATTCCACATTAAAGTCAGTAGTGAGAAATTATTTATTTTTAGAGGCACTAACTTCTATGGCTGTTTTTAGCCTAAAGTCATTTAGGTCAAGACCTAATGAGGCATACATATTCATCCAGAACATAGGCATCTGGGAGCAATCCTCTTGTGTTGAATTTGACCAGCCTTTGAAAAAAGAACCTTTTCGATACCGTAATCTTACAAAGTAATCCACAGTCATTTTAATAACATCTCAAAATCTCGGTGGATGGTCTTGTTCGTATCTGTTATAGCACCTCATGTACTACTTGGGAAACCATAGTAATATTCCCCTTTATCTCTCTCTCTCTCTCTCTCTATCTGTTCATTTGCATACTCTCTCTCTCTCTCTCTATCTCTCTCTCTCTCTCTCCCTCCCCCTCATTATTTTCCTTATTTTCCCTACTTTTCTCTCTTTCTCTTTCTCTCTCTCTCACTCAATGTCAATGTACGTACTCAGTCACGAGGAATACACAATGTCCAGTTTCTTCGCTTAGTCCTTTCCTCTCTATTTTATTCTTTCTCTCCTCTTTCTGCAATGATTTCATTCCCTAAGCTGTCCCTCTCTAGAAAAAAGCTTGGGTAGTGTAGTATTCACGCGACTGACTCGAATGGCAAAACTGGGTTTGATTACGATTGAGATCCAACACTCCCGCTTCCGAAATAGAAGAAAATTGATAACAATAATACTAATATGGAATAAATAGTAAAAACATAAATGAATAAATACACAAATCAAAAGGTGAATTTCATGTCGCTTATAGACTAATGAAAAATCCCTACCGGAAGCAGGTATCTTTTAAGAAGTTTCCTCAAAAGACTTGAGTTCGAATCCCAGCCCAGGGGGAGTAATCTTATCAATTGTCAACATCAGTTATCTGTTAGGATGTTGTGTCTCGGCCTGGGCTAAATTGACCTGCCTCTAAAATTAATTTGCCACCCAAGAGCGAGTCTGACGTCACATGGTCCACGGGAGTTATTTTGTTCACACATAAAAACAAATAGATAAGCATCTTATTATAAAACGAACCACGTTTTTCGTAATATCAACGTATTAGAATTAGCTGAATCCGTGGGAAAACGTTGTGTTTAAAAAAAATAAAAATAATAATAATAATAATAATTGTCTGCTGGAGACAGCAGAAATTGTTCAGCAATTTCACATGTAGTGGTGCACCGACGTTAGCTCGATCTTGAGTGAATCGCACTCTAAAACTGGCGCTGTGGTGTAATGGTTTGCCTGTCCCGCGGATAACCCGAGTTCGATCTAGAGCACGGACTATCTACATTTTTTTCTGCTGGGATCTTTCTCTCTTAGCCCGGGCTGGCCCTGACAGTGGAAGTAGCTCGTCTCTTGAAAGACCTTACATTGTTGCAGGTGACGTTAAACTCGTAACCAAACCAAATCAAACTTAAATGGCCTTACAGTGTTGCAAAGTACATAATACTGGTGACCAAACCATGTCACTCTGAAATGACTACAAAGTATTGCAAGGGGCGTAAACTGAAATAGCCACCCCCAACAACAACATGTGTACATTCGTCTGGCATTATGGACTTTCCGATTAACAAACAAAGCTACCAAAAGTAGAAATGTAATATGCGAGGAGACAAAGGAGAGCTCTTTTCATCCGTCTATAAAGTTCTATCAAGGTAAACCAGAGACATCGACATCAATTAATGCAATGTAAATGTCACAGATTCAAACTCCATAAAAACTGGAAATGGATCAAATTAGTTCTGAGTCTCTGACTGGTTTGCTGGAGCTATGAAAACACCATCTGTCACTGGGCGCCTTGTCAAAGTGTTTATCAGCTGTGTTGGTACTGGACTTAACAGCTTCTGATAACACTGGGCAGCCGGGGACTGCTGGATTTATTACAATAAATTCCCTTTCTGTACTGCGAAAATGAAGAGATAGTACAATAACTTCCATTTCTTCCTTGTATAATCATAAATAAGAAAAAATAACCCCAACAAAACAACAAACCCCAAAACAACTGTTTCTGAGAGCCATTAGGTCAATAAGCTAAAACAGCCAAGGATGCTGGCGCCTCTTGTAACAGCTAACTGTAAACTAATTCTGTAAGCCATCACGTGATCACCCCTACATGTCCTTTTGCAGTAAAAGTAAAATAAAAATTTATAATGAATAAAAAGCACCAATGAAACATAATGTTAACTTTTATAAATTGAAACAAATATGTAAAGAAAGAAGTAGATCTAACAATTAATTTTCCGTCTATTGATGGAGGGACGATGGTTGGATCGATAAGGTCGATTTATTTATCATTTTTCAAAATATTGACACCCCTCCCCCTGCCACTCCCCACCCTCTCCTCATTCCGACTCTCCTTTTGCAGGTCTATAATTAATACTTGTGCGAATAATAAAATAAGGGTGTCGAGCATATTTTTGCAAAGTGCTGGTTGTTGAGAAGAAACTGAAATAAACGCAGATCGGTTCTGGGTAATTAAATCAACAGAAAACTCTACGACCGTGATTTGCCTTGTTCGCTCCTACTAGCGCTTTCACTGGCCCCATGAAATTACACGTCTTTCTCATTATCTCATCTGTCCATACAGACGCGAGAGCTTAACCCTTGACCTCGGACTGACCACAAGGAGTGGTCAAAATCTAGCTAAATAATTGTTCGCTTCTTTCGATCGGTGGCCTTGTGGCTGCCGAGCGTTTAATCCTACTGAATAGTGGGGTTGTGGGTTCGAATCCCTGAGAGGGCCCGACGTTGTGTTTTTCTGAAAGGCACTTTACATAAATTTTCTGCTTGGCCCAAGTGGTAATGGATCGCTCCAGCGCTGCTCTTATGGCGACCAGCAGTGGTGTTTATGTGCATGTCATAATGACAGGCTGTTGTTATAATGTTGATTTCGTGGTGGGTATTCTTGTATACATGAACGTATAATATGAACCACTGTAAAACAAATTTCTTTACGAGGGTCAATAAAATATTACCTTATTTTTAATTTTAATTTAAAAAAAAGAAAGTATAACACCTGAAAAGAACTCTTGTAATGCCAATGGCCTGTAGGTCCAATTAGCACTCCTGACCATTTACCTAGTTTTCATACCAGTATTTCATTTAGAGTGGATTTTTATGTTCTTTCAATACATGAACTAAAACAGACATGTGCAAGTCCCCAAGAGTCTTAAGTTGGGCATTTCGGGAGCTACGAATAAACTTTTTGTTCTCTCACAGCAAAACAAACCCACCAACAATTATATTCAATTATTCGGATCACAAAATGACACCAATCTATCCAAATTTTCATTAACGACTTATTGCCCAGCCCTACTGACCAGTGGTCAAGTTATCGCCTTCTGTAGCAGCCGCCCACTTCAACAAATCAAGATCTTTTCACACCACACGACAATCCTGCTCACAGCCTTTATCGTGTTGGGTTTCAGCCGCCCCCGTTGAGTTTTATCGCGTGTCCCTTCGTGTTCAGCCTGCGGGCAATTGTGGCCGAATTGATGTGCAATATGCTCTTAGCCTCTGACACATCAGGCAAATCCCTTGATCCCAAGATTTTAATGTAAAGGCGTAACGCAGATTTGTTTAAATTTGAAAGGGACTTCTGTTTGCTTTTAGACACAGACAGAAATTAAATGATTGTTGGCTCCATCGATTCTAAAAGATCATTTCGGAGCCCAGAAACATTTCTAAGTATTTTTGGGTAGGGATTAATTTTAAATTTTGCCCGGGCAGTGGCCTCATAGGCCTACTGTTTTCGATTTTCAAACACCAAGAAATCTTTGACGTGCAGAACATACACTCGGGGCCTCTGAGGTTTTTCGTCCTTATCCGAGAAGACTATGTGTTTGGTCTTACCTTCCCTTCGATCAGAGGTGTTGTTGAAAGGGAAGGAGTTGACATGCAGGAAGAGAAGCAAGGTAGGCGACAAGAGTAGCAAGGAGTAGGAGGTGACAAGGGAGAGAATGAGAGGAAGAGTCAGAAAATTAGTTGAAAGACTAGACAAGGCCAAGAAGAGAAGAATAAGAAGAAATTTATTGGGGACAACATGCCTGCGCTGCCCTGCATGAGAGGCAGACACCACTACCTCTAGACCACGAGTGTCTCTCCCCCCCCCCCCCCCACCCCCCTCCCCCAGAAGTTAGACCAAGCTTATAAAAAAAAGACCTTTGAATAATTTACTTATAGGCGTTTTTCTGTATGCAAGACAGCCTTTATCTTACCCTGTATTCTGTATGGTTTGTGCCCAACTGCAGACTCATACCAGTTTAACACAATTACATTTCTGTATTGTATCAAATGAGGAACTCTATTCAGGGTAAATCATACACAAGAACATTGTCTGAAATATTCTAGAAAGATTACTTACACAGCCACTAAAGTAACTGCCATTTTCTCACTAACTGATTTCTTTAGTAAAGGTTGTCGACAGTATCTTATTTAAATTTGAGAACAATTCTACTTTTCTACGCAATATATGTACAGGTAGGTGTGAATATACTATTATGTGGATTGGGAAAGAAATAGAGAGAGGAGAGAGAGACAGAGACAGAGTGAGAGGGATGGAGAGAAAAAGAGAGAAAGAGAAGGAAAGAGGGGTCTACGACATGTATGTGAGCACCCGCCTACAATCTTCTTCAACTCAACAACACTTACGTCCCGCTCCGCATCTTTGCGCGCCAAGCCTTGACCCCGTTTGTCCGGTATGGACCCACGACAACTATTAAAAGTAATGATCAGCCAATGGACAGTGGTCAGCATTGGCCAGTCTCGTGCTGTTCTCACCTCGTAAACACCAGGTCCATCGTTTGATGGGTGGTCATTCTCACAGCTTGACCTTTATCTGGCTGAGGTACTTGTAACATTCTCAGCGCGCAGAAGGAGTCCGTAGGGGCGCCCAGTGACAAGTCGTAGGCTACCACTATCTCCTGAGGCTAGGATGCTTGTCAAAGCCGTGAATGGAAGAGAGGAAAAGACAGATTAGAAGAGAAAGAGAAAAAAAGTAAGGGACAAAAGGAGATCTGGACTAAAAGAAAAAAGTTTTCGGAGAGAAAGAGAAAGAGAGACAGTGAGAGAGAGAGAGATAGATAGAGAGAGAGAGAGAGAGAGAGAGAGAGAGAGAGGTGGACATTGAGATTGAGAGTGAAAGAAAGAAGAGCTGGACGAGAAAATTGGAGAGACCTATGGCCGTATGCATCAAGCTATCGGTATGACCTTACGACTGCGTAGAACGCTGCACCTAGGTATAGCAAAATTTTTCGGATGCATGAAACACTAGGAAGTCTACACGTGCGTAAACTCCCTTACATCCCGTGTAAGTTGCACACAACCTTACGCCAGCGGATGAGTTCTACAAACGCAAACTTACACCGTGCGTGGCCGCCAAAGTTCATGCATGCCAAATTTGTCCAACATACACCTAGGTGTATTAGCTGCGACTTACTAGCCCGTGCGACCAACTTGCTTTACAGGTGTTTAACGCATGCGGCCACAGGAAAATAGGGTCGAAAGAATGAAAGAAAAGAGAGAGAGATAGATAGAGAGAGAGAGAGAGAGAGAGAGTTGGGGGGGGGGGGGGGAGGTTGAAAAAGGGGATTTAGAAAAAGAAGGG
>JAUKPP010280536.1:0-10689 GCA_032273245.1 Phyllaplysia taylori | reverse complement strand
ATTGACATTTATCACCAGTTCTAGTGCATTCTATCGAATGAATTTTTTGTGTTTAGTTTTCCCTTACTTTTCAACACAAACTAAAATTTAAATTCCAGTAAAACCTTGCTAAACCGCCAATCATGGGATTATTAGAAAGCTTGTGTTATAGAAAGAATGGCGGTACAATGAGAGCAGAACAAGGGAGGTTATATACATATTAGACAACATGATGAGCTAATTTACGCAGTTATTCCCTTTATGGTGCGTCGCATTTCTGCGTGGCCGAAAGATGCGACGAGAGAGGCGGATCTTACTGCATGCATCGACACAAGGGCAAAACTTACGCTTTGCTTAAAAAAAGAGGCAAAAGTGAGAGTGAGAGTGGGTTTTGTATTACTTCAATGGTTTTGAGCTGGCGGTAATACAGGCGTTATTTAATGTTCACTTAAGAAAATGTAACCCGTGAAGTACTGGCAGATGGAGGTAAAAAGAGTTATTTCACTTCTTTATACAGTAACAAATGCACACCACAGCAAAAAGCAGGTGATATGCGGGAATGGTGTTAAAGCGGGGGACGGTATGACGAGGTTTCTCTGTATTTCGGCTTTATCGCGTTTGGTCGAGAAACCCATCAACCAGCATCACTTACCTCGGAATCGGAAGATGAAGATTCATCCTGATCACTCTCATGTCCTCTAGCATTACTCCCTGACGCTGAGCTTGATACAGCTGAGCCTCTGTCCCTGTGGCCCTCATTTCCCATCTGCCGTTTATCTTTCGTTGAGAACTTTTTTGTTTTACTGGAACTAGCATCTGCTCCTTCTGTCGAATCTTTATCCTTCTCTTTAGACATCCCGTGCTTCTTCTTGTAAGCAGCATTCTTCTTCTTCTTGTGTTCGTCTGGTCTCATCTTGTGTGTTTAGTTGACGAGTGTCGAATAATGAAGTAAATTTCCCTGAAATGAAAAATACTTTGAATGCTAATGCCATACTAAAGTCTATGTAAAGGGTACTTTTTATTTTTGACGGTTTCCAATGTGTTAAGATTCAGATGCAATAAGTTTGAGTAAGAAAAAAGTCTGGCGCCTTTTCGTTTGTTACCCCAGGCCAAGAATCGAACAATTCGTTGATTGTAAATAGCAAAGAGGTGAATACCCCACAATAGTTCTTGTAGTATTTGCCCTATATATATGCAAAAGAACCAACAAATTATTTGGTAATATCCCGGTATTTAGGCTATTGGTCGTCTGTGTCGATCCGGATCATCCTGTCAAGTCATGGCGGCTGATAGAAAAAATTTTTAAATTTTTTTCTAGTGTTGTTATTTTAAATAGTTGTTGCCATTGATGCTGTTTTACAAAGGTCTATTTGAATCCCTCTTTTTGTTAATTCTTATTCAAGTTCATTTTTGCTGATTTTGATTAAAGATCCAGAACATTTTCCATCATCATCACTTCATATATTGTTAAAGGGATTATTTGTGCTGATTGGCAGGTGCCATATATATTTTGACACTTCGGGTCTGCCTGTCCAAGGGCAAGGGCTGTAAAGCATGATATTGGTGGAAAAGGTTATTTCATAGGCTTAGCTCAGTCCTTGATCTAAGGTTGTTCAGTTTTCTTTCTTTTTAAATCTGTCCTCCCTCTTTAAATTAAGTATAGGTTGTTCCGTCTGCAGCATCACACCACTTAGACTTAGACTTGAAAAATAGGCCTCTTTACTTATATGATGCTCTAGCTTTCAGCTGTGACAGACGTGAATTAATAAATACATTAGAGGCCTGTGCATAGACCCTATATTGTTTCTTTTAGACCTACTACTTCTCATAGGCTAGATGGCCGATGAATACCGGGTATCGATATTACCTAATAATTGTTAGATTCTGGGCCTATGGTAACAAAAAAAAAGCGCCAAAAGTTTTTCACCTCCCCAAATCATACGGCCTGCATATGAGATGAGATTACCCCCATTGCCATTAACTATTATTATATTATTCACTAAAAATACCCCTTTCTCTAATGATAGTCTAATGTCAATGTCTATTTTAAGTTTAAAGTCTCTAGGCGTAGATCTAATTCTATCTCTAGGCCTAAATAAATGCCAATGCACCCATACTTTTTCTTATTGTCGCATCCTGATGACAAGTTCTTAGGTGGGGCGGAAGGCTACTGTATCAAGGTTGCCCCAGTTTTCGCCCACCTAACTTCTAAGAACGCGTAGTTTAACTTTAACACTAGATCTAGATCTAGATTCCCATTAGCAGTGGGATGCACGAAGCTAGTCGACTGTTTTTTTTACTAAGTGTTCAATTCCATATTGAAAAATTACTCACGTATATCTAAATTACGCTTTTATGGAATGGAGCATTTAGTCGAAAAAACGTCCGACTAGCTCTGTGCATCCCACCCTAGCTAGGTGAGCGAGATTTGGCACTGGGCGAAAATTGCAGCACAAGACAAGAGATACAATAATAATTTATGATGGATGTCATGTAGGATGTAGATCTAGAATCTAGATCTAGGTAGATAGTTAAGATAGGCCTATCCTACTCCTATATATAATAATATATACATACTATTATACTCATATAGTATCTAGGTTGCCCCAGTTTTCGCCCACCTAAGAACGCGTAGGAATACACAGTTTAACACTAGATTCCCATTAGGTAGGCGAGATTTGGCACTGGGCGAAAATAGCAGCACAAAAGATATATAGCGACCGATAGCTATAGAGGATAGGCCTAGATCTAGACTGGGATACAAACTGAAACTGAAACTGCGAAGTAGCCTATCTACTACTAGATTTTACTTGGCTGGGCAAAGTCAGTAAGTTAAATTTTGTTAAAATAATATTAATAATATAGCCCAGTCCCCTGGTGTCTCCTCTGCCTCTGTCCCAGACTCCTCACTCAGGTCAGAGACTAGAAGAAGAAGAGAGTAAGTGTAGTGTAGTGTAAGAGAGTAGAGAGTAAAAAAGAGTAAATAGACAGATCTACTAGATCTACAGGACAGGGAAATTGAGCTTGAACCTGTAGAGAAAGAAACTATAAGTCAGCTTCATCCGAATCAATGCTCCCTCTCACTTTCGCCTTCGTTTTAACTGTGTCTATGGTCAGTATCGTGTTGCGTATGTGCTAGTAGTGTGTGACGGTGGTACCTCTTTTTTGGTGGTGGTGGTGGTACTGTTTTGTGATGAGATATTGTAAAATCACAGAGAGTAGACTCCCTTACCCTGTGCTTGGCTATTGCTCCGGACTGTGCAACAGTACAGTAGCCTCAAAGATCTACAATTACTCCATTTTTAAAATTTGTTTTCCTCCCTTCTGCAGACACCTCCCCCTCGAGTCGGCTCCTACTACTACATATTATATGTACTATGATTCACCGCGGATGGAGGACCCCTAATAGAAAAGGGGAGAAAAAAAAACTAATGAGAGAATGAGAGATAGACGGGGATATGATATTATACACATCGAGTGAGTGAGAGAGTGAGGGGTGATTAGATAGATAGATAGATCGGTAGAGAGATGGAGAGATAGTGTATTATGCCAGGGAAGGTAAGTAGGTAGGCTAAGTAGGTAGATAGAATATGAATACTTAGATAGATAGACAGACAGACAGATAGATCGATAGATAGATAGATAGATACTGTGTTCTTAAGAACGGGGATTATAACTTAGTGGCCTCGTAAAACAAAGGAAAAGCTGCTTCAACCCTGCCTATCATGGCCAACGTTAAAAAAGGCCAACCCAGTCTGAAAGAGATGAATATCAAAGGCAAGCAGACGGTGGAAAACACATCTTGTAGATGTACACAAAAAAACTTCCCCTGTTGGATTAGAACTCTTGTCTCTTTTATTCAAGGTAAAGAACAAACCTTCTAGCCTACACCCAGGACAACCAGCGACGGTAGCGTAGCCTAATGGTTAGTCTCTTCCCCTATCATGCGGAAGACACAAGTTCAGTCGCACATATGGACCAGTGTCTGCATCTTCCTTTTGGACTGTACCTTTCAGCTCAGGTTGGCCCTGACAGGCAAGATCGATGTATCCTATCTCCTAAATGACCTCACAGTGTTGCAAGGGACATAAAACAAGCTATCCAAAACAACTCAGACAATGTGGCAGTTTTGATATAGCCGGTCTCACTAAAATGGTTTTACAGTGTTAGAAGGGGCGTAAACCCATGCTATCACCCCAGAAGGGCAATGATAGCAGTGAATATTTCCAAGTGCCATGCTAGTGCCACATCCAAAAGTTTATCTTGTCGTGTCAAATTTCAACCCCCAACACAGGTACCAAAAAATGCCTTCGGCAGTCCAGTAGACTATTACTATTAGCAATACCCATGTCCACTCCTGTCCCCGTTCCTCTACCGGTCCACCCCCAAAAATTAAAGATAAAAAAGAAAGAAAAATTCTATCGATCTTTGATTAAAGAAATATCAATTCATTAGGTACAAAATGCAATACATCATAGCATAGTTTTCACTTAAAAGTTTTATTGTGTACAAACATAAATAATACAACTGCACATTGTAACTGTTGTCAATAACTCAGACCTATGATACAAAGTCATAACTAGCATTAAATACAATCTGTCTTTCTGTACAAGCAAGACCAGAAAATGAAAAAATTAGTCCATTTTCCATGCAAAGAGATTTTCAGAAAATGTTTCAACAAAAACTCAATAAAAAGGCAGCATTCTCAAATTAAAACATAGAAAAACACACACAAAAATTGGTGAATGAATGAGGAACCCGCAGGTTCAATGAGCGCTACTGGAGTTTCTCTCTAAAAAAAAAGAATATTGTATCAATGGCTGACAGCACAACTTTGAAAACTCCCAAATACTCCTGAGGATTGAGAGCAAAAGAGAACCAAGTTTTCTGCTCTTTCTTGATTCTTGCACCCCCCCCCCCCCCCCCCCCTTCCAACCCAGATGGTTTGTGAAAATCATTTACTGTTTATTTGTTGTTTTTTTCCTTGATGCCCACTCCACTGTAAGGTCACATGGGTACACGCTGTTACTTAAATCTGTACAAGCAGGCTCTTTCATGTAACAACAGAAGACGGTATAGTCTTCTGAATTCTAAAACTAAAGTCTTTTTAATGGGATTGAACTTCGCAGTAATGGTTGTCCAAACCTCCCTGAAGAGTCCTGATCATCATAATATTACAATTATGATGTTATATACCATAAAGAAATCTCACATTAAGTGTGGAAAAACTTACCTCTCTCCGTAATCAGAAGCCCCTCCAACACACATATCAACAATAATTATTCACCCATGACAACAATGAAACTAATATACTCTGCACTGTGAACCTGCCATGGCCATTTTTTGCCACAGTAGTAGTAAACAAAAGAGATAAAGAAGAGCAAAAGACAAGAGAATGAGAGCAAAGTGAAAGAGACAATAGGTATATAAACTGTTTCTGTCAATGTCATAAAATGCAATCTGTTCATATAAAGGCAAATTTCCTTTAAGGACGATAACTTTATTCAAAGTTTATCTCAGATATTCAAATAGGCTATATTCTATTAATACTAGATTTCCAATGTTTTACGATGTTATGCAAATAGAATTATTCACATTACATACCAACTATTTGGGACATAAACTATCATACAAGCCTTAAAATCAGGTGGAGAGTACATATAATAATATAATATCCTACATACAAGTTTCAGGGCCACAATTGTATCAATGATAATGAAAATACATAAAATGTGTATATGCGCATGAACCATGACTGCTACTTGTGGTGCTATACTCATCCTAACTGTACATGGAAGTGATGTAAATCATGTTTGTTCAACTTTGACTCATGAGAAAAAAAATACATCGACAGAAAAATGGAAAGTTAATGGTGTTAGGATGATAAGTATAGGAAACAACAGGTGAAAGAAACAAGGGTTTTCATACCTGGGCACACTCTGAAGGTCGCAATTTGATATATTTAAGTGTGTAAATAGATATCTTTGTATTTGTAACACACATACATACATCTTTGCATTATAAATATTCCACCTCCATCCATATTTTATTTTGAAACAATTCACCATACCTCCCTCTTCGATCTAATGAAACAAAAGTCTTTCTTTGCCTCCCTTGGCTTCTTCAACCACTTCATTTAAAGTGCAAATGGTAAAGACCAAACTTGGGAAAAGGGGCCACAGCAGAGCACTGTCCACAGTGACTGATTTTTTCTTCAAGGACAAAATAAATATGATGTACTATAATCTTGACATTATACAAGAGCAATAAATCTTTGTGTGTGCATGAAATAATGGAGCAAGAATTAATGGCAGCTGAAAAGCCCCATTTCCAGCCATCAAAACCTTAACTGTTTTTAGTAGTCAGGGTTGCAATAAAATGTGCAAGTTCCAATTTTGACCCAATTTAAACTTAAACTTATCCATGAAAATTCTTTATCATTAATCCACAGACACTGCAAAGAGAGCTTGTAATGCACTATTTAAATCACCTCTTTTTCTCACACAAAATTCACACAATCTTGACTTGAGCAGGGTGCAGACAATACAACCAATATATTTTTAGCATTCAAAGCATTAAAACATTATTTGTGATCAATTAAATTGACAAAAGACACAAAGTGCTGAAAATGTGACACATCTAACCAGCAACTAGAGTCTGGTACATAATCAAGTTTATACATCATATACACGGCACATGCATCTATACACATGCAAACTACACACAATGTAGTGTGCACCTTTCAGGCACAGAATTATATCTTGCAATACATCTAAAGTATTATATCACATGCTTGTGACTCAGATTACCCAAATAGTTTTCTTCTTTGCTAGAAGGGGCCAGTCTTCGACATCATACCTAAGTGCTACTGAGTGGAAGTGACTGAACAAGTACATCTGCACAATAGTGTCTATGTGAAGAGCAGAAATTATTCTGTAATACAACACCAATTTCTAATCATGAAGCATTTCTGGGGCATTCGTCATGCCTATAGAGTAAGTGGATTTAACACTAACAACTGAAACACTGGCTCCTAAAGTAAATCATATGAGGCTTCTCTATCAGATTCACAAACTGGTTACAAGAAATGACAACTTCATAATTCATCACAGACAGACATGATGCAAAAGGCAGACAAGAATCATAGCTATAACCAGACCACTCTACACTGCCAATACTTGTTGTCTCAGGTTTATATCTGTACACAATTGAAACATAATCAAATCGCCAAACTTCAGTATCACAGACAAACAGACATAAATGAGCCATGAGTCACAACATCCAATCCACTCCATTTTTAAGAATTAGCATAAAGATTGGTATGGAGATCATGATCGAAGCAAAAGAGGAATTTCAACTTTAATACCTTATTTAACAATTTACTCATTTTTGAGATTGACAAAAAGTAAACAAGGTGGCTGGAGGTTTGTTGAAGGCCGTATGAATATAGAGGTTTGACTGCATGACACATGTATCATGTAAGGTTAAATCGTAAAAAGAGTGGTTTAACCTTTCCACACACATATTTAGGTCATAAAACTTAAGTTTTACAACCAAGTTTCTCTATTGAGCAATTGAAAAATCCTACTAGCATAAATGGTGATGGTTTTATGTGTACAAATAAATAATACGGCAGTAGTTTTGACAGAGTAAGCAAATTTACAAAGTAAAAATGAAAAATGGCCATAGCCAACTCAAATAAAATGCTATCCTACCTACTAGTTTATTTGTACAACTATAAAAATTAAAGGCAAATCGTGTTTGGTCCAAGTACATAATCATTATTTGTACATGAAAATTAGCATTTACATTGTCATTAATATCAAGTAAAATACAAATTTAACAATGTTAAGGTTAATTGAATGGAAACATGAGTCAAGAAGTACCTTTCATTGGTAAGTCAATAATTTTGTTACTTCTGATAACACTCAAACTATCAGCAGTAGATGATTTTTTTAAAAAAGCCTGGCAAACACTTGGTATTAAACCAAAAGAAAACTAATTAATTCTTTGATGGCTGTAGTAAAAACAGGGATTTCTCATTGCTGTCTCATGAAGATGAGTCATTGCAAGTGAACAAGATTGACACTGCTACTAAATATAGATATTTGTTAAAAGATTGAAGCTTTTTACATTATCAGAAAAAAAATCAGTGGCCGAGATTCAAATGAGCTACTACGACGCAAGTTGTGCTAAGTTAAATGTTAATACTTCGTATGTATATTATACAGTGGGACAAGCATATCTTGACATCTCCTAACTCGACATTCGGCTTTTAAAGTCAACATGATTTGGATTTCCCAACTTTTCTTTATACTGCACCGACATCTCTTATCATGTCAACTTTCTCTTAACTCCGGGGACTTCAATAGTCCCAGCAATGTTGACTTATAAGCGGCTCCTACTGTATCCACAACTGATTCATGGCTACCTCAGTTGCCGTGTGTGAACATAATGTCATCACTGTTTGTAGCAGTCTCATGTGTGCACTTTCCTGGTACAACAAGTAGCTTACTCATGTATCACAAAGTGATTGATGGCTCTGCACCTCTCCCACAGACTGCTAAGACTTAAAGATTACAACACAATGAAAAAAAGCTTCCTTTTAATTATTTGTTCACAAGAACAAAATATAAAATAACTTTCTAAAAGGATTTTAAAATGGACAGGGATTACCCAAAAGGGGATACTGACTGAAAAACTTTCTTCGCCAAAATTTGAATTGATCAAACAAAATTACAAACCAATTTTAGGACTTCCTTCGTACAATACTAAGAGACAAAACATTTGTTCAAAGCCCCCACCTTCTCTAGACAACCATCACTAAAGAAGGAACTTCATATCACAAACTGCAGTAGAGAAACGATAGAACTGACTGAACAAGGCACCATCACAGAGAGCAGAAACACTGTGTTGTCATGAACATCAACACCCTCATGTTTTTTTAATGTGAGTACTTCAAGTGACTTGAAGTGGCATACCCGCAGAATTCCGCCTTGCACATGATATAACATTATCAACAGTCTCATATGTTTCAATCATAAAACAATGGCTCCTGGACTTTCAACATGTGGCTATGCAGCTTCTGTTGTTGAGGCTTCACTTGATTTCTGTACTCCATCATCTTTTGGACCATCTTCTTTTTCCTCAAATGCTTCCACTAAGTCTGCAACTTGCATTGTAGTTAAATTGCTTCCAAACTGAATCTCCATTGACGAAAGTCCAGTCTCATTTGAAACATGTGAGATTTTCACCGCCCCTTGGCCTGCATCTGATGAAGACAATTTTGTGCCATTTTCTTCTGGAGCGGAAATACCATTGGCCCTTTGCTCTTTTCTACTCTCAGCATCACCGCCTGCATGGGGAACTGGGTTGTACCCAACTCCCGTTTTCTCATTGCTTTTTGAATTTCCAGGGTCATAGATGCCATCAGAGCACAGAATGTTGTAAGCCATGGATGCACTGTCATCCGCCTCGACCTCCCAGGCCGATGCGGATGACACTTTGTTGGGGATCAGAATGCGGGTGAGCTGAGGAATGGCAGTGGCCGTGGAAGTGACAGTGTTTGTGTAGACCGCAGAGGACATGCTCGACACGATGGATTTCTGCCCCGCCCTCTCCTTTAATGCAGCACTCACATTTGAGGTTTTAGGCAACAGAGACTGTTCAGGCAATTTGGGCTCAACTTGACTGCTATTCGCCGCACTCACAGCAATTTTCTGTACCGATTTCTTTGGAGAACTGGTCTCCCTCAGTGGTTGAATGTGTTTTGACTGCTCGGACGCAGCATGTTCTGCTCCAGCCCGTTGATCTGAAGTTTTCTTCACCTCCTCTACATGCTTCTGGTTGACTGCTTTTGCGTAGTTCGTGGTTCCACCAGTGTTAAACACGGGGTCGTCCTCAGACACTTGCTGCAGGACAAGCTGCTCACCCGTGGCCTCGTCAATAGCGACATGCTCAGCGGGGATGCCCCCATTGGTGGTGTAGATGTACACAGTCGTGTTGGGTGGGACAGCGTCAGAGTAGCCTGCTGCCACCACTTGCACATCCGGGTCATGACTCTGGAACTGACCGCCTTTCCCTGCACTGATGAGCTGCTTCATGTGGGAATTCTGTATGCGGTCGAAAGAAATCTGCTGTATGTCATCCTCCACCACCACAGCATTGCTGGTGCCATTGCTGTTGGATCCATCCATATCCAAGAGCACCGAGGACTCCCCAGTGCTGGGGTCATGGTGATGCACCAGAACTTGTTGTTGAGAATGGTCGTACATCTCAAAGCGTGAACCCTGGTGGCTGATGATGATAGGTTCCCCACTCTGGGGCTGGCTAGGGCTGGCGGCATACTCGCTCTCTATCGTGGTCGGGTAGTCAGCTGAAAACACAAATGAACAACATTTCAGCTTACAATTGGCCTACAGAAACTCTTTAAATTTTGTTATTCCTACTATTAGAAAGTCATATATATGCCATATAACGCATGTAGAACAAGCACAATGCAAAAAAGTAGGAATATTAAAGTCTCAGAGACACATAATTTACGTTTGTATAAAATTTATCAAATAAGTAAAAAAAAAATTGCTTAGGCAATAATATCAGAACATGTAGTTTTCTAGGTCCCGATAAAAAAAATTATAATAATAATAATAATAATAATATAGAATATTTATACAGCGCACTATCCCCACAATGTAAGCCCTAGGCGCTTTA
>JAUKPP010280515.1:0-10689 GCA_032273245.1 Phyllaplysia taylori | reverse complement strand
CCGCCCCCCAGTTTTATACAGCTCTTTACCTCCCACTGGTGGAAGTTCTACCCGCCAAGAATTTAATGTTTAATGCCGCACCTGACTACTTATACGCCAAGGGATTGCTCTTCATCATCTCATCTGCTACTTTTATGGCAGTTTCACCATCGAATTGTCTCCCTTTTCTTGAAAATCTTTAAAAAGCCAGTGTTGTTATGAACACGGATTTAAGGGTAAAGGGGAATCCCAAACATGCTCTTTTTGGTGCGCAATGGTGCTAGGATGTTCAGTAAGTATTTACTTTCGTTTACCCTGTGGCGATGGCCTCGCACGTGTGCTAAGGTCGACTAGTGTATCTCCGGACCAACTCTCTCTGCAGTCCTGCAGTAAATTTTCAACTGGTTTACAAAAACTAGCAGTTACAGGAACGGTCTCTGACGTTTGCTGACGTCCATCTTCATACGGCACACCAAGAAACCCCAACGGATTCGCTGCGTAAATGCAAAGAAGCTGGCCGTTTATGTCTACATCAAAGCTAATCCCATTACGACATCGCGTAAACAGCCGCGGTGGGTCTCAGTGGAGCAATCCCGGACTATGTTTAGGCAATTCCCAGAATCCAGCCTGCCTATATCCTCCAACTTTACGAGCTCACTTGCGGAGAAGCCTCGCTTTGAAGGAAAACATGCTGCGGATTTACACGCGAAACCGCTTTATACCGAAGCCACAAAAACATCGCATGAATCTCGAGTCTTTTAAACAAAAGGCGAACTTTGTACACAGGATCTGCCTCAGAATTGTGAATTTACCGCCATTCTCGGGTATGGGGCCGGGCTAGTTGCGGAACATTTATGGCTAAAGCGTTCTGAGCTTCTCCTTCTGTTTATGTGGATGGGTGTGACCAGGCGGCCAGATGGCCCTGCGACTCGGAACCTGGGCCTGGAGCCAGTCAAACTTGAAACGCTTGCCCAAGTGTTATGTTGCCGGTCCCTAGAGCTTCTGGTAAACAACGCGAGGCGTCTTCAACACACAGAGGCGGGGTTAACCCCTTCTTTTTCCTTCTCCCATTTCTGAGTTCATTTTTCCCTTTTCTCTCCGCCCTCTCTCTCTTTCTCTCTCTTTCTTTTTTTTTTATCCGTCTTTCCCTTTCTTTGCATGCCTGTGCATTTTCGAGCTTGATTCTTAATGTTTAATCATCTTTTTTGTTTTGTTTTAAAAACCGAATCTTTCTTTCAAATTATCTGATTGACCAACATGCCTCCGAGTTCTTTTGTAAAATCTGACATCCAATCACTTTTCCTTCAATCCTTCCGTCCTCTCCATACCAAATCATACTGCTGGGATTTTTTCCCTCTCAGTCCGGGTTGGCCCTGACAGGCAGGGTCGAAGTAGCCCGTCTCTTAAATGACCTTACAGTGTTGCAGGGGACGTAAACCTGGTAACCAAAATAAAAAAAACCCCAACAAACCATTCCATTCCTCCTCGTACCCACCCCTTCCCACTCTCTCTCTCTCTCTCTCATTTTTCTCTCTGTGCAATCTATCATATTTTTTACTACGAAAGACTGAATGACTTTTGCCCTCGAGTAAACACAACTGATGAATAATTGGCCCTGTAGCGCTCAAACGCATGGAAGATATAGAAACCACTCTTTTATCTGCCCAAAACACATGATATACTCTAGGAACATGAATTGTATTGGCTATTGCTACATTGAAATCTGTGTTAACATCCATCCCTCTGTGGCTTTCTCTTCATGCCCGTCCGGCTTTCCCTGACTTCTTTCTCGCTCGTAAATTCCCGTTTCTTTCTCCGCTTAACCTTCCGCGACCAACCCTTGACATACGGATGTAACACGAAACTTGTTTTCCAAACTTCCTCCTGAATCGACCGAGTGAAAGAAAGCGTCACATTTATGCGAAATTAGCCTCGCATTATTCTCATTGAATGCAAGTCAAACCAATCGGGCTGCAGATTAATCATGGCACCAGCGATGAAAATGCAATACAACGTGCAATTTCCTCTCGCATGACGTTTGCACCATGCACATCGGGGCAGACGACTGCACAATCAAAGCCTGTAATTAATTCAGACTTCAAAACAAATCTTTTGTTGGGGCGCTGGTGTTCCGACCTCACAACAGACATTACCCAAATCTGAATCAGCAGCCACAGCCGTTGTGAGGTCACTTCCCTGCAGTCCTGGCGGACGTGACTTTTGATCCCGCATGCGCACGGGAGGAGCTTCAGCTACCAACATCCGGGGGGAGTCGCGTCATTTCCGGGGACGTCACAGGCCAAGATGTCTGCGGGGTTCCAGACGGCAGGAGTAACCGGTATAGACAAGAGAATGGAACCCGAGCCGTGTACCTTCTCTTGTTTCACCCATGGTGCAAAAAACAACCCTCTATTCACCGAAATAAATCGGGCACAAGAACGAGGTCAGATATCAAAGTAGTGAGAAATTGATTGGAGTAGCGGTTCTTGCCACGCCGTCTCGTGGTGGCAACATTCAAGGGCTATAACTCTCGCTCACACAGCCTCGCTCCACCAGGCTCATCCCGGGACCTCCACATTGCTTCTCTCCCTTGATGCACGTGCGTATACGCACACATAGAGAGCCGGCCACATGCACGCACAGCTTCTGTGTTGAGCGCGAGGGGGATGAGTTTGAGGCCCTGTGGGTTACCCCTGCCGCTACAAACGCACGTGCGCTGCTGTGAGTCCACGCATGCGCGTGGCGCGTTCCAAGCTCAGGACACCCGCGAGCAGCAGCGCCGCTCAGGAAGACAGGGGTAGCTTGGCTGTGGCCCTAATGAGCAAACTATTAGCCACCCCGCATTGAAGAGACGCCGAGCTACGCTTGCAAATCTACAAATTAACGCTCAATTAGATTTTCAAACCCTCGATTTTTTCCGGTCCTTTCTCTCACCACGCCTGCCCCTTCTCTCTCGCTTCCAACCCTAAACTCTTTCTACTCCTCATTTCATCCGTTCCAACCTCATCTTGTCACCCTTTACGACAACACTCTTTATTTCTTTTTTTTTCGTCCCTCCCCCATCCTATCCTTCATCCTCTTTTCTTCCTCCAGAGTTTTCGGAAGTTTTCTTCCTCAGTTCATTCTCATTGACAATGTCTTTCCCCTCACACTCCTTCCAGCTAGATGTAACACTAATTGTCAGGTCTCTACTGGGATAACAAGATATGTTCCCCCTCTTCTGTCATCAACGCGATCCCGAAAACTTGTGTGACATTCGGCGACTTGAATTTTATTTGTGGTATCGAATCTGGCAATTGCCCAAATTTCTCCCATCGAACCATGCACGAAAAGTAAATCATTTCTGTATCAAAGCTTGAGAAAGAGACCTTTGTCATACATTGTAATTTGTTAAGTAGTTTGAGTCACCGGGTTCTTTGAATAAGTGAACTAAGCTTCTAAAGCTATACTTGATTTCCTACATGTATTTCGTCATCACTACCTTTCTCTCTCCCCCCTCTCTCCCTTTCCCCCTCTCTCTCTCTCTCTCTCTCTCTCTCTCTCTCTCTCTCTTTCTCTCTCTTCCCCCCCCCCTCCCGTTGGACCAGGGTATAGACCACAAACAAACATTTTCCACTTTTCCCTATCCTGAGTTTGCTTCTTAACATTATTCCATGTCTTTCCTCTTCTCTGTACATCATTTTCTCTCGCTCTTTTCCAGGTTTCATTTATCTACTCATTTATTGATCATTAACAGATTAATCCATCCATGAATATGTTTGTTTGCTTATTTCTTTATCGTAGTATTCAGTTATCCATTTATTGTCTCTTTGGGTATCTTTTAAAACATTGGGATGAGAAAGAAGTATTTGGGACCGGGTTGATATACGAGGGCTGTCCCACGGAAAACGGGAAAATGGCTATAAAATCCACAATTTTAGACCCAGAGTGACGAAACTTTCACACAATATACCTTAACCAGTGCTTTATTTCCCAACGTAATCGCCGCCACGATTAATACATTTTGTCCACCGTTAGATCAGGGAGAAGAGACCCTCCCTAAAGAAATTGACGTCAAGAGATTTCAACCACTCCTTTACAGCTTCCACAAGGTCGTCTTCGTTGGTGAACCGCCTTCCAGCCAGATGGTGCTTTATTGGCCCAAAAAGATGATATTCTAAAGGGACTAAATTGGGAATATGAGGTCGATGGGGCAGAACCTCCCAGTCGTACTTTTGGATCCACTTCTTGGTCATAATTGCGGTACATGGGGTAACGTTATCGTGTTGCAAGATGACTCCTCTTGGCAACCTGCACTTTGTGCTCATCAGTCAGCTGCCTTGGAACCAATCGAGCGAACATCTTCCTGTAGTGTAGTTCATCAAGAATTAATTTGTAATCTAGACTTTTAAATGTCTAGAATTTCTGATACTTAGCGATTTTTGAGTCGTCTGTCTGTTTGAAGGAGTTCATTAATGCGAAAGGCGTTGTCCTCTGTCTTGGCAGAAACGCATCGCCCAGAGTGAGGCTTTTCATTGATATCAGTATGCGCGGCTTTAAAGAGGTTGCACCACTTAAATACCCCTATTTTTTCCTCAATGATTTCTCTCCATAAACTTCCTAAATTTCTGTGAATTTCACGCGGTTTTTGCCCGTTTACGATGAAAAATTGAATTTCAGATCTGAACTCCACCTTTGACATCATTTCCAAAGGGGTAGCCATTTTTGTTGACCTGCCATATTCATAGTTTTTGAGTGGTGCCCATGTTGCTTCGTCAGTAAATCACAAATTAGTTGTTCTACAAGTGTGCTTTTACAGAATGAAAAAAATTCGTAATAGTTTCCCAGATATAGCCATTTTCCGGTTTTCCGTGGGACAGCCCCCGTAGATCTAGCCATTCCTCGATACAAGTACTCGTAATCGACTTGCTCAAACCTCAACTCCACAAATGTTGAAAAGCCCTCGGGTTGTCTTTTGGCCTTTTGACTCCCCACACTGGCCGAGTGTTTGTCGAGTCCTCGGACGTCGTGTGGACGAGTGTCCCAGAATTCCCTCTCTGCCATGGAAGTGGCGTCACCAGCCCTGTCCAAATCAGCCTGAAGCGTCGTTACCTTCCTCATGGCGTCGCTCCTGATGCCCGATTAAGGGCAAGAATTGACAGCGATCACAGGATCGAGGGGTGCATGGAAAGACAGTTGCTTTTAACATTCTCGCAAGTGGAGGCAAATGATAAACTTATGTTCTGTCGTTCTTCATTAAGCTCTCTCCATGCCTTGAAAAGTGCCTCTTTACTTTACCCCTTCATTTGATCCTCCCCCCCCCCCTCTTCCTTCTCTCTCTCTCTCTCCTTCCCTCTCCATCGCTCTTTCTCATAACAGAAAAAAAGAGATACCACCTCTTCCCTACTCGACAAAAAAAGAACAACCGAAAAATTCAACAGCAAAAGTACAATACAAAGAACATTTACTACGTGGCATGAACTAATAAAAAGTAGGAGCAGACCAAAACAGCTTTCCCGCCAACCAAGCCAGGTTGTAAAACCAGAATAGTAATGCGTACTTAAAAAACCCTGAAATTAATGGATTGCATTTATATAGTGCATATATCCTGGTTTAAAGACAGGTTTCATGCGCTTTACAATCATTATAACCCTAGCAAACCAAATTCTTCAGAAACCTTTTCAACTTCCTTGGCAGCATGCAGTGCAAGCTGCCTTGTTACAGGCGCTCAAACACTAACATACTGAAAATATCTTTCGCTGTCTATAGCCGGGTAACCATCTACACTTGGGTAAAGTGAGGAAAATTCTTGTAAAATGCCTTTCCTAAGGACATAACGTCGGGCCCGACCTGGGATTCGAACCCGCAACATTTCAATTACGAGTATGGCAGCCTAACCACTTGACTAAAGACGCCACAACTGATAAGTAAAAACAGCTAGAAAATTCTATGTGGACAACTATGTCAAGTAAAGTTTTATCATGTCGTGGCCTCTCAGCTTTGTCGAGCTATTTGCATTTAAGTGCACAGCTCACCATTTTTGTTCTCTTTGGTTGTTGCTCTTGCTTTTCCTTGTTGCTGGCACTGTTGTTATAAAGGTAGTTGTTACTGTTGCTATTTCTTTTGACTGAAAGGTAAGTTATTGTGGTTCATCCCGATTAGGTGTAACGGCAATGCTAATGATTTGGTTTGGTTACTAGTTTTACGTCCCTTGCAATACTCTAAGGTCATTTAAGAGGCTGGCTACTTCGATCCTGCCTGTCAGGGCCAACCCGGGCTGAGAGGAGAAAAATCCCAGCAGGAAAACCTCCAGACCGTCCGCACGTAGCGTCAAACTCGGGTCTTCCGCATGACAGGCGATGAGCCTAACAATTACACCACAGCGCCGGTAATGCTAATGCTTTGCTTTACAAGGTGAATCTTTGTGGACAATTAAGAGCAATGCTCAAACAGGTACGAGTATTTATTAACTAGGTTCTTTACTTTTGCCGTTCCGATCTTTCAAGTGATTTCGCCCTTTCATTTCAACAATACACCTGAACATGAAATAAATAGCTATACATTATTATCTATTCATCTGCTTCGACGCAAACTCAGCTGGACATTCTCAAACTCCTGCTATTCTTTTCGTATCAGAGCCCTCCTCAACTCTGCTCCACTCCTAGGTTAAAATCCCCAGAGAACTGCTCGCATACTTCACGGATCGATAGCCTCATAGTGGACGTGACAGCCAAGATGACATCCTTTTGACCACGAAGACATCAAAGGCGGCAGATTATGATCTCTTCCAAATTTTCCCACCTGACTTTTGAGACTTCTGAGCCATCTCGTCCTGATCTTCTGTGGGAATGACCAGATGAATTGGACAAATCTCATCGTCTTTGTTCGCCTGCGACAACAAATACTAAGAATTTGTCATCGTGAAGAGCGTCCTGTGAAAGCGCTCGTAGCTCAATCATTATAATTCTGTCCAAACACGCTAACAGCTCTCTGATATCTCGGAGAATCGGTGCTAAAAACACGCTCTAGCATTTTCGCTACTTCTGGCTCGTTTTCCTGAGAGGTAATGCTATTCATGTGAAGAAAGATAATCTTTATATCGTGCTTGAAGAGCCATGGAATTTCAAGAAAAGGGTCAAAACGATGTCACAAATTAAAACCCATAGCGCACTGTTAACATTCCAAACTCTCCTCCCCGCACCTCAAGCCTGTGTTTCGCTCCTCCTAATTTCTCCACCACTTGGAGAAGAAGAAAAAGAAAAAAGAAGAGAGGACGACGACGACGCGGAAGATTTCTTCTCCCTCCCACAAGTGGATTAATAGTCAGGTAGGCAGAGCACTAAGCGCCTAATCAGCCCATCTCCACTTTGAAGTCTGGCTTTGGAAGCGTCGCGAGATTACAGTCCTTGTGGCGGAGGCGGCGACCGGTGTGACAACAGTCTTCGCATCTTCCAAACGAGCAGCCGACAGGAATCTGAGGAGCAGGCGAGCACTTGGTGATTATCTCCCCTGGAAGTGTCCCCTCTCGTCGCGACCTCTAGCGCCATCTTTGCTCGTATCTCAGCAAACTTGGCTTCAGGCAAAACTTGACGGCGGCGATCCTCCTACTCATGACACTTCTTGCATTCAAGACTAGATAAATAAGTGAGTAATCAAGCTTTTGTCAAGACGTGAATAGCTGAAATTATAATATTTGTAGAGACATCAGCTTCTTTGGCTCTTTTGGCCGATTGAATAGCGGGTAGATCACCTGGAGGTCTAGACCTAAAAGTCCTTTTGGTGTGTTTATAAAAGAGAAAAACAACTTATTAAAGAAAACATGGCGTCTTGTACAAATTCACAACATGTAATAGAAAAAAAGATGAATGAATCGTCGAATAAAGGAATGATTGAATAAATGAATTAAGAAATGAATGGATGAATGAATGAGTCAATGACTGAATTCCGTGTGAACAAACTACACTTCTTCTGGAACGAACCACACAAAATAAAAGAACAAGGAAATGTGCAAAGTTCAAAATGTTTTTTCATAGTAGAATTCAGTGCTTTAAAAAGTTTGCACACGGATGCTATTTTCAAAGCCAAGAAAAGCAGCAACACCAAGTGATTTTGCTCGTTTAGTCTAGAGTTACATAATGTATTCTTTCTTAAAATAATCTACAGACATTGGCTCTGCGCATGAATTCTATATTATAAAAATGAAGGGAGGAATGAAAAAAGCCCAACTTCATAGGAAGGATTGCTTGCTCGTGATATTGTCACAGTTGTTTTATTAACCTATGTACTCCTTCTAAATAAAACTTCCATGTTTTCTCTTATTGCATCCCCCCCCCTCCTTCCCGTCTTTTGTTTTCTTTCTTCTCTTTTTTTTATAACGATCTGAGCTGATTCCAACTGACCTCTTTGCATCCGAGCCTCATATTCCTACTATTTTCTAAATGCACTTGCTTTTCAGTCCTCCCCATGTCATTTCTTTCCATTTACATTGCTCTTTCTTTACTGTCTAAATTATTTTTACGTTCACCTGCTCGTGCGCGCTCGTGCCAACGTTGTCAAAAAAGTAAAAAAGGAGAGGGAAATGGAAGAAAAGAGAAGGAAAAACATGTGAAGAGAAGATCAGTGACCAATTCACTTTCCCTTACACTACTCCAACAGTAAAAAGAGGTGCTTGAAGCAGTTTTGAACAAGGACAAATTTCTTGTCAAAAGTGGCATCAGATTGTTAGAAAAGAAGAAGAAGAAAAGAAGACGGCAATTAGCGGTCGTTTCACTTTCTCTTACTGTACTCCAAACAAGAAAAGAGGCTCTTGAGGTGGTCTCAACCGAGGATAAGAGATTTCTTATCAGAAATGCCAAGTGGATGAAGAATCTCGATTGAGAAATGTTCCTTTCTTGCTCCAAGGATCCACCGCTTGTCCGCACTGAGGTGACCGTACGCACCGGTGAGTATTGCTGGCTGCAAATGAGCAATGCGCAGATTCTTTTTTATGTAAGTGAGGCCGATAAGATATTGTCGTGTCGGGAACAACTATTGTACCTTTTCAGGTGAAATCTAATTAACAAAATTCAAGAAGCGAGCAATCGTTCGTGCACGTTTTATGTCAACTCCGTCATTGTGTCAGGCCGAAGTGATCCCCGGCGGCTCATCAAGACTAACATGAGGACAAAACGTGCTTTAGTTACCTCGTAACCTCAGTCCTATCGCTGCAATGTGAAGTCTGAAGTGGGGCGAGATTCTGAGCGGAGCGTGTGCACTTTAACCCCCAGGTGAAAAGCCTCCAGTGTGGATTGCTGCAGTATTCATTCTCCCCCACTTCATTCACTCACTCACAGTGGCTGCCAACTAGCTCTCGACCTTTTGGGCTCGTTCTCATTCCTCAATAAAATCCAATAAAACTCAATAAAACTATTATCAACGATCGCGTTTTTTTTTACAAGAGCACAATGTATGACATTTTTGGCGCACGCCTGACGGGGAATTGTCAATGCCCAATTTCAAACAAACTGTCAAAAACAATCTGGACGGCAAAAGACATTATTTTTTTCAGAAGGGACTGTGTCATTTCCTTGTCGAACTCTTCACATGAATCGCTTTCGTTCGAAACCGCCGAGCTGCGTATGTCTTATTAAACCAAAAATAATAATTCCGCCTGCTAATCATTATCCAAACCTGAATAACCTTCTAAGATTTGTTATTCTAAGGCCATGCTTGGCTCACTTTCACATAGTTTATCATAATTTCATTTTCCCTCGTGTCCTCTCTTTTTTTTAAACCTCTTCGAGCGAGTCGTTTAGGTATAGCCAGTTCACTGCATGCAGGCGTATCTACGGATTAATAACTCTGCCAAACCCGGGCAATTATCTTTGCTCAAGTCACTTTCCGAGACTTTGTTATTCTTCCGTTCTGCTTGGCTAGCAGCCGTCTATACATCTATTGCGAGCTCAACGCTCTCTTTTTCTGTCTCCACATTTTTACTGGAGAGAAAATGTGACTCCAGCTCACTCTCTGAAACGTAATATGTCACAAATTCGTCTCGATAATGATTTGGAGATAGTTCAAAATAGCTTCAAGCTTGTACTACATCATCGCTCCCAAAGTGATTTATTCAATTTCCGAGCTTTTTACAAATCAATTCTGTAACTTCTACAACACTTTGCATTCTACAGATGTCGCAGTTTTATGTTGTTAAAAAGACTCAGATGGAACAAAGACGTCCCCACATCCAGGATCCCCCCCTCAGTATTCAACATCCTCCTCTCTCTTGCAGAAGTCAGTGAGGAGGGAGCGGCACAGCCACGCCCCGTCTGGCGGGAAATCTGGGGAAACGGTTGGTTACGAAATATCCGGATAACTAGGTATTATGTTCTGTACAAGACACGTGTACTTTTTTCAGTTTGTTTGTTTGTAGTTTTACAGCCTGTTCGACGACCGTATACCTATTGGAAAAGGGATTCCCTATATCCCAATCTGTCAGTCTGAGTTCATCTGCGTTTTGCAGCACCGGAACGCAAACGGTTGGGAAAAAACCAGAAGGGAGAAAGAGGGAAGAAAGTGGGGAAGATAACTCCAAGAAAGTGTCACACATTCATCTCGAAATATTAAAATATAACATCTCGAGATGAATGTGTGAATTTGGGGCAATCTATTATTACATGGCACTCTCCTTCCACAGGTGATAAACAATTTCAACCACACAAAAAAGTAGGGAGGGGTAGTGGGTGGAAGATGGGG
>JAUKPP010280504.1:0-10690 GCA_032273245.1 Phyllaplysia taylori | reverse complement strand
TGACCAGCAGTCGGCACTTCTCTGAGGTGCCTACGGATAAGGCTTAAGTGGCCGGTAGACCTCAATCTACTCTAGATATAATATAATATCATTCCTCCATTCACAATTTCAATCAATTCAATATGAAATCGCAGCTAGATCTAGATCTAGCTGCATCCTCATAATATTCAATTATTCATATTTTTCTGAAATACCGGTTGGTCTAGTGAAAAGGTCTTAACCAGGCCAGCCTCTTATTTAATTAGAATGGGTTAGAGTTAGACCCTAACCTAACTCTAACCTAAAATCCTACAAATCCTATCCCGGCCCCTTTCGACTTTCGTTCTTTCTCATTGACAATTGTACTGACCCAATCTGTTTTGAATCTTGGAGTGGTGATTATTCTCTTATTTGCACCCATATTCTTTCCCCAACATCACGCAGCCCAATAAAAATTGCGCGCATAGCCTAGTCACGTGATCACGTCAGGTTCTCTCTTCTTACCAGTGTCAGTGTTTGTTTGAAATTCCTACAATAAGCACACGCGATTCACAGAGCCCTTACTTAAATACAAAATCCTGCGGATAAACAAATCAAATTCAAGGTAATCCATCCAAACAAAATCACACTGTCACAGTATTATATCCTTTTTTCTGACTGGGCGTCAAGTTTCATTGTGACTGAGATTCTACGATAGATACCTTGGTAGACTATTGCCAAAGGTCGTAAGGTGTCAGGCGAGGAACTCCAGGCCAAAGAAAGCTGAGGCGCAAATCAGGCCAGATTTTCGACTTGACACTGTCACATGTGCACCAAACAATAATGATAATTTATTTACACAAAACGCAAGTTTTTGATTGCTTTTTCTCCTCTGTCAATTTATAAAATTTCCAAAATAAAAGTCATTATTTGCTTGATCTAGATCTAGTTTACTGTAGTATAAGTATACTATAAGCCATAATTCCCATCACAACGTAAAAGTAGACATGATCTGATCTACTGTCAAAACCATAATCGATGACAATTTTATACTTGTTGGTGAAATTTATTATAAATATATAAATTAATCTGCCCCTCCTTAATTCTAGCCAGACCTCTTTCAGTAATCTCAGGCATGGACAAAATTCGCTCCACTATTCAAGTACTTGCAGAAAAGTCTCAAGTTAAAAGTGTGTGCCCCTCTACCACCTCTGACCTCTGACGGACTGTCACTGGATGATTAAGCGGGGGGAGGAGGGGTTAGACGTATTTATTGTTATTGCTGTTCAAAATGTATCAGACAAGGAAGCCCACATGCCAAGGTAGAGCAAATCTGCGTTCCAATCTAAGTGGTCATACGTTAAATGTCCAAATCGTAGCCTTGACATAGGCTGCTGACCGCTCCAGGTCCAGACGGGAGCCCCACAATTTCTGTCTCATGTCTGCTCCCTCTAGCCAGAAATGGCATCACACAGCTCTCAAGGTTGGACAGTCTTGAAGTATGTGCTGTGGGGTTTGGATTCCTGTTGCACTGACATTCATTTGTCGAGAACAAAGACTGAAATTTGGACGTCGCCATTCTCTGAACAAGCAACGCCTTATTGGCATGTCTGTTGTAACTGTTTTGGTACACAGAGGGACCACTGACTGGGCCTACGCATCGTGTTGGTCAGGGATTACACTGTATTGTGAATTGTGGGAGGGGCTTATTATAACGACAGATGATGAGTAGATAAGACACTAGTAGTACTAGACCGTAGCTTGCCACGCTGGTTCCTAGGAAAGTGGTTACTGAATGGTCAGCGCGAGTAATGTATCAATAGCGGGAATGGCTGACGTGTCTTCTTCTTCTTTATTCTCTTCTGAAAGTAGGCTAATATTTCAGTAACTAGTAGATGAGTGGGTGATGATGGCAAGTGCTCATCACTCGTCCATAACGCAAGGGGCCCATGGTTTTTTGCAAGACATCCGATGATAAGAGAAATGAGTGGTAATCTTGGGCAGGTTTTTGTGGCGTTTGGTCACTAAAAATAAGTGGTCGCAGGCGTGTTGGACAGGAGTTGATCTTGTACTTGTACTTTTATAGTATTATCATACACATACAGGTCGTCATTTTGGACAGGTGGTTGCTTGGCAGGCTCAACTGTAATTAATTATAGGCTACTTTTTAAATTGTATGTTCCTACCAGACAAGTCTGCCTCCTCATTATAACTCTATGGTCTCTTGCTGGTGGTGCGATAGAAGATAGTCTATGGAAGGAAGAAAGTTACCAATACAGTATTGAGTATTGCGGGAAGCATGTTTTGTTTTTTGTGTCAGCAAGCACTGGTACTTGTTTTTTTTTAAGTGAACATATACTTTGATGGTAGATTTTAAACAAATCTCCTAACTGTGTCTTGTGTTTCGCAGGTGCTGCTGGCAGCAGCAGTGTGCAATCGCACAGGGAAAGGTAAGTGTCAGCACAATGCAAAGTTACATAAGAAACTGTCTTCATCTTTTGAGTTCAAGCTCTCACCCTCTATTTTGACAACTTTTTGGCTTTGTAAAATCAAAGTTGTATTAATCTTTTATTTTATTTTAAAAAAATCAACACAATAGTAGTGTCTGTTTTTGATGACGTGTTTTTTTTTTTTCCCTGTTAAATATAAATGATCTAACCGGCTAATGTCATCACATGCAGAGAGAGAAATCTGGAAGTGAAATGGAACAGTTGGTCCTGTTGGTTTATAACATGATAGGAAAAATAGATTATATAAATTGTTTTTAGCTTTCTTTGTATTCATTCATTGTGGGGGCCAGTCAGTACAAAGTAAGTAAATTTTTGATTTATCAAGGTTTGACGTCATTTGATTTATTTAACAAAAATTTCTTAAAAAGAAACTAGCAAACTGCATGATTTGAACTTCCATTTGACAAATTGAAAAGATTGCACATATTGTTATAAGATTCATTATTTTTTTTCTCTGCAGCAATAATTTCTCGACAGTTTGTTGAGATGACGAGGTCCCGAATTGAAGGCCTCCTGGCAGCGTTCCCAAAGTTGATGGGCACAGGGAAGCAGCACACGTTTGTGGAAACTGAAAGTGTGCGCTACGTGTACCAGCCCTTGGAAAAGTTGTATGTTCTCTTGATCACCACAAAAGCTTCAAATATCCTGGAAGATTTGGAGACGCTGAGGCTTTTCGCCAAAGTTGTGAGTATTACTGGACTGGTACTTGCCCACAGTGTTGTACCACAAATACTGTGTAGATTTTTCAGTCCTCTCTTCCTATTTTAAAAAAGTGTCCTATCTGGTATGCAGCGATATCTGGCAATAGTGGTGGTGCAGAGCACTTTTGCCTCTTTGTGTATAGTAAATTAGAGCCAGGTAAATGGTGTAAAATCATTTGTTATTTCAGTAAAAAACTATTGTAACTTTTTCTTCAACTTCAGAAGAGTAAAATGAAATCCTCCTAATGTTTAATTTCATCGTCATACTCTCCCAATATTTTTTTAAGATTCTCCCGAAATCATATGGTTTTCCTCGTAGCCCAAGAGTGGTAGAGTCTTTCATAGCAAAAAAGAACTTCCAGTCCTTCTTATAGGTTAGCACAGGACAAAAATAGCTTCAAAGCACAGAAAAACAGGAATGCGAATTTCCAATTCCCACGATAGCACTAGGTGCTGCTAGTTTCTGGAATTTTTTGGTGAGTCAACCATCTATAAGAATACAGTGTCAGACACTGTCTGTGGTTATGCCAAGACAGAGTCATTTTCTTTGTTACCCACAGGCCTGATTGAGTAGGTATTCTGCTCTATGATTTAAACATTTTTTTTTTATATTTTAGGTTTTAGAGTTAAAGGGGTGCTGATTTCCTGATATTTTCACAGAAAATAATGTTACTGTAGCCCTACTGTCTTCATCTTTTGTTCCTTATTCATCCCCTAGTATTAATAGCAGTTGTGTATTGATTTAAATTTTGTTTGCAAATTTCAGGATGTTTGAAATTGTCAGTTTTTGAGAAGTTAGCGATCTTGTCTTACTTGTTGCTTTTGTATTTTTTAATTTACAAATTATGAACTGAAATGACTTTTTATTGACTTTTGTCTCTACTTTTGAATATTTCAGATGCCAGAGTACTGTAGGAACATGGAAGAATCTGAAATCGTGGATCAAGCTTTCTCCTTGATCTTTGCTTTTGATGAGATAGTGGCTTTGGGCTACAGGGAGAATGTGAATCTTGCACAGATCAGAACCTTCACAGAGATGGACTCCCATGAGGAGAAAGTGTTCCAGGCTGTTAGACAGGTACTGATACTGCAGCAGTCAATGAGATAACCACTTGAGTTTAAAACCCAGAGCTGCAGATTTGGCCAGCAAAGGGCTCTCTAACAGGCGTCTATGTTGTAGTGGTTGGGTTCTTCGCCTATCATGTGGAGGACCCGAGTTTGATCCCACATGTGGACGATTTGTGTCTTTCTGCTGGGTTTGTCCGTTTCGGCCCGAGTTGGACCTGACAGGCATGGGTTGAAGTAGCCCATTTCTTAAATAACCTTACAGTGTCACAAGGGACGTAAAATTTGTCACTAAACCAAAAGCAATCTAGTAAAATATACTCTCTGCTCTCCATGTCACTGCTTGGCGATGTTGAGAGAAATATTCAAGCAGAATAGGACAAAGAGAACTAAACAAGCGTAATAGCTTTTCAAGGGCCAGGAGTAGGTTGTATTACAGTATGTGAGTCGCTCAGTTTCAGTTTTTGTTTTGCTTTCAACTTTAGCAATCTTCTCCAACGATGGTTGTGTCAGGGAGCAGCCTACTTTTTGCTGGCGAGTCGATGCTGTTGATGCAAAGCTCAAGGATTATGTTTTCTTTTGTCACATTTCGTTAATCTCCTCAATCTTTTTTGTCCACCATTGCCTTTTGTTTGACCTCGCCCGTCTCTATCTTCTGTTTAGACGCAAGAGAAAGAGGCCAGGGATCAAATGAAAAAGAAAGCCAAGGAGATTCAGCAAAGAAACAGAGAGATGGCCAAGTCTGGCCGGAACCCGGGCTTTAACAGCGGGGGAGGATTTGGTAGCGGTACCTACCGCTCTGAGAGAAGCCCAGTCATTGATTCCGGATCAAACGTGGACACCCCCAAACTCTCCTACAGCAAACCCAGGTGAGGGCAAATTTTATAATACAATTGACAGATGGAGAAACCATCATGGGGTTTTTCTCTGATAATAATAATGTAGATTATTTCTACAGCGCCCACTCACTTAAGTATAGAGCTCTAACTCTTTACATTAGTTCATTAGTTTAAAAGACCATAAATGGACAGGACGCTAAAAGATTAATAATCTTTCATGGGATAAAACCCACATAATCACGCATACACACAAACACACACACACCAACACACACACACACAACTTTTCTCTGATGCATGTGAAAGAGAACTTTTTGTCTAAATATAAAGGCATTATACACGTGTCTTTCACATGCACAAGAGAAAAGTTGTGATTGTGTGTTTTGTCAGACCACTGGTACAAGAGAAGATGCTGCAATAAATCTGTTAGTACGGTGAAAAAGGCAGCTTTTAAATTGCGCTTGTGCATGCATGAAAATGTGTGCATATTTTATCACTTCCAAAGAGATTGTTCAGAAACCTGAAGCTTTTTCCACCAAAGAGAGATTGTTCAGAAACCTGAAGCTTTTTCCACCAAAGAGATTAATTGCTCAGTATTGAGTCAAATTTGTAATGCTGACAATCTTTTTGAAATCTTTGACATTGTGTAACGTATCACTTTATAGACAACAGGCTTTGCACTTATCACACACACACAAATCCAATTTGTCTGTTGCCCTCAACTCTTGGGTAATTCATTTTGTCGTGCTGTATGTTTTGCAGCAAACCTGTGCCATCTGGGCCAAGCAAAGCTCTCAAACTGGGCTCGAAGAAAAAAGATGTGGATACTTTTGTGGGACAGTTACAGTCGGAAGGCCAAAGTGAGTTGGTAGCTATTATTATTACCGTGTGATTTTCTTTTGTTTTTACAGCGTTCACACCGCCTCCTTGAACTCAAGGACTCCTTGAAAACTCCTTGAATTTGAGGAACCTTGTAGAATTTCGCCGGATCAAACATGAACAAAATTTTTGTCGGAAAATTGATACTGCGACTGCATGTGAAATAGGCGTGCCGTTGAAAAAGGTTTGAACTTCTTGACGAAATGTCCTTGAATTTGAAAAATTTCTCCCTGAAATCTACTTGAATTTGGTACGAGTTTGTGGCATGAACCCTGTTTTCGGCTTGTCAATGGCTTCCATTTTTACTAGTTCATGTGAGGTGTGTTAGTGAAGTGAAATTCATCACAGTTTTGCTACAATGAGTTTTAACACTTTGTAGTCACTCTGTGCATACTACATGTGCCAGCTCAGATTTGCCCATTCAGTCACTGGGCGCGAGTTGGATCATGTCACGGCTTTCTGTGCGTGACCTGTTGGGTTCTTTGTCCTTGCCAGGCCCGAGAAGTCGGATCGCATCACGGCTGACTGGGTGTGACTGGTAGGGTTCTTTGTCCTTCTGCCCGTGTGACTTCAAAGTGTTAATAAGCTGCAGCGGATGAACGGATGTATGGTAACGGTGTGGGATGAACATCATAGAAATTTTCCCTTTGCTCAGACACTCCACTATGGTTGGTATTCATAATTCACAATGTTTTCTCTATCAAAAGGGGTAATGACCCAAACTAAGATGTATTTATTGCAAAGTCTTACTGTGTTGTGTTTGGAAAAAACCTGTCCTGGTCCCAGAGTTGTGACATGTGGTCATGTGTTTGTCATCTCCTCTCTTCAACAGAAGTGGTTGATTCCAGCAAGTCTCTGTCCACTCCGGTGGCCAAGGTCAGCACGCCGGCAATGGACCAAGAAGTGTAAGGACGTTTTACATTGTAAAGATTTGGGGCATTGTGTAGACGCAGGCTGCCATAGGATTTATCCTGCCTTGTGGGAGATAACATATCCTGAGATTTTTTAATATTCTTATTAATTTCCTATTTAAGAGTTAATAGCACACATTTTGGGCTGTCGTGTGAAGGCATAGACTTAGTTAATGTTTGATTTTATAAACATAAATTGCTCATTGTACAGTAGTATCTGCCTAAATTCACGCCCAATAAATGCAGGCTCTGCTCAAATGCAAGCTATCGTTATATGATTATGACAGATTTTTACTGTATGATTTGTGTGTATAAATGCACGCTCCCTAAATGCACATTTTTCGCATCTTGGTATCTTCCTTTTGTCTTTCTTTTGGAGGTTTACAATGTGTTTTGTGCCTTGCTGATATGATAAGATGTTTTTCCTTGACGGTATTGTTGTAATTGTTACGTTGTTGTGTCCAGGGTACACTTGGTTGTGGAGGAGAAGATATCACTGACCGCTGGCCGGGACGGGGGTCTGCAGAACATGGAGGTTCACGGCATGCTGCGATTACGCATCAATGATGAGAAAGCAAGCCGGATCCAGATTGCCATCAACAATAGAGATGAAAAAGGAATTCAACTACAGGTAGGGAAATGGCTGTCCGTGGCCCATTCTGTCTTGTTTTTTCGTATCGACGCAGTAGTAATAGTAAAGATTGAATTATCTATTGAGGCGCCAGCCTCGACTGCACTGCTTTAGCCTCTTCTTGGATTTAAAAATTTTTTTTTTTTTTTTTTTTTCACCTAAAACAGGCTTAAGTTTCCCTGAGGGTATTACTTCATGTGGTGCGTCTGCAGACACTTCGTTGTCACGAATAGCCACATCAGGCTTTTGTCAATGCATCATATTGTGACCTGTAAAGCTTCATCGTATACTAGCACTACTGGTTAGGCTCTTGCCTCTCATGTGGATGACCCAAGTTCGATCCTGGTTGCAGAGGATCTTTGCTTTATCCGCTGGGATATTTTCCCTCTCGCATTGGGTTGGCCCAGACAGGCAGGGTCGAAGTAGCCCGTCTCTTGAATGACGTTGCAGTGTTGCAAGGGATGTAAAACTGGTAACCAACGACCCTAAACCTTCATAGTATTCTCTTTGGGTGTAATTTACAGTGTGACAAGTGGCTGGGTCATAATGCTGACACAGTGTTAGGAAAATGCATTGATTTCCCTCCCTTTGATAGTGTGTGATAAGCAGGCGCTCTGGTGTGGTCTGGTCCTTCTACTTCTTTCTTTGTGTTGCTGTTGTCCTAATCTACTTACCGTGTTGAAGGCTGAGTGATAGTGCACCCGCCTACAGATTAAGAGATCCTGGGTTCGAATCCGGCACAGGTTCCCCGGGACTTTTTTTTTTAGAGTTTTCCCGGCTCCACCCATCCCTGTCCTATCAGAGATGAATGTAAAATTCGGAGGTCCCATCTCGTAAATGACCTTAAAGTGTTGCATGGGCGTTAAAAACCAAACCAAAGGAATCTACTCCCTGGCACTGATATAACCTTATAGCGTTGATAGTGGCGTAAAAACCCTCAGTAAACAAACTTGTTAAATCTCTGTCTGTCTCCTTGTTGTGCAGACGCATCCAAATGTAGACAAGAAAGCTTTTGCTCAGTCGTCGGTGGTGAGCCTGAAGAACCCGGATAAGCCTTTCCCCGTCGGCCAGGACATCGGCGTGCTCAAGTGGAGGTTCCAGACACAAGACGAGGCCAACATGCCTCTCTCCAGTAAGTCCGGTGTTTGATGTTTAGTAGGCTCATACTATTGTTTGCTTGTGTTCTTCACACCTCATCACATTATCATTTTTCATCGGTGATTTCCTTTTTTCTTTGTTTCCATGCAGTGTGCTGTCTTCCCGTTTTTCTGTGTTTGTTTTGTTCACATTTGTATATTTTTCATTTTGAAACTCGATGAAGGCAGGAGTCCTGTAAAAAATTTGCTAATAAGTCTACCATATACCATGAATCATGATTATTGGTTGAATATTGTTATCTTTACTTTACTATGGTTTCCAGTAAGTCAACACACACAAGTTGACACTGGTGTTTGTGCTGCAATGGTTAGGCTCTTCATGCAGAAGATCCGAGTTCAATTCCCATGTGGGGACGAGCATTTGCGTCCCTCGTAGCTCAGGTTGCCCCCGACAAGCAGGTTCGAAGTAGCTCATCTCTTAAAATGACCTTACAGTGTTGGAAGGGATGTAAAACTAGAAACCAAACACAAGTGGACAACATGAGGGGGGGGGGGGGGGCACGGTGGCGCTTAGGTTGTTTTATTTTGTTTAGATGTGCGGAGCCCTGGAGCTTCGTAGATGTGCATTCACTCAGCCATGTTTTTATAGAGGGCAGTCTTAAGCCTTTCCAGACTGAGAACAGACATCGAAACAAAAGGAAAAAATAGAAAGGAAAAAACCTAGTGCGCAGCACAAAAAGTTTAGAGATAAAAAGGTGTTCCATACTGAGTGACACAAATGTGGTTCAATTAAAATCTTATCTTTGATCCACACATTTCTCATCAAAAGTTGTTTAGAAATCTGCAAATAACCACTTCACTCTTCTTTGATTATAGCTTCATACTGTACCGTAGTTGAGATAGCACAACAAGTTTGAATTTTCAAGAACCAAAATGGCCTAAGTGGTCTATTATATCCCAATAATTTAAAACAGTTGTGAAAATTACAAACCTCAACCAGACTTCAGAAATATATGACATGATTCATAAAATGAGACCAACAAATTTTCGACTGAGACTCCTGTCTTCTTCAGCCACCTTCATCCTCGTCTGGTAATAATTTAAAAGAAAGAAATATTTAGGAAAAAAAGAAATTGTTAAAAACCGAGCCGTTTTTCATAGGAAAAAGTGGATAAATAAGCCACAAATCAATTTTTTCTGAGAAGTGCAAAAAAAAGAGCTGTGTCACATTGGAATCACCATGACGATTTATACGTGTGGAATTCTTTTTTCAGTTAACTGCTGGCCCAACGAAAACGGGGAGGTGAATATTGAGTACGAGCTGGAGCAGGACAATATGGAGCTGGAGGATGTCATCATCAACATACCCTGCCCGTAAGTCCAGGAACAGGTCCTACTCTAGGATAGTCTATAGGAAAACATGCTGTCATGCGGAAGGCCCGAGTTTGATCCCGACTGTGGATGATCTGGTTTTTTTTCTCTCTCTCAGCCCGGGTTGGCCCCGACAGGCAGGGTTGAGGTAACCCGTCTCTTAAATGACATTACAGTGTTGCAGGGGACGTAAAACTGGTAAACTAATTTGAATTCACCTTACAGAATGAATAATTTTTAAAAATCTCAGTGAATTAAACTTGCGATGTTTGGGTGGTTGGCAGGTGCTCTGGTGTGGTCCACTCTTTCTCCTTCTTTCTATGTTACTATTGTCTATTTCCGGTGCAGAACTGATCTTACAGTATGAAGAGTTCTGTACATGAGTTTGGTAAAGCCTCAACAAATTGACTGCGGCCCGCAGGTGGATTGGCAGGCGCTCTCATGCGATCTGCTTCTTAACTTCTTGTAAAGAGTTACTGTTGGTGCCGAAATGACCTTATAGTGTCGATGGAGCCGTTAAACCCTAAACAAACAAAGAGTTCCTGTCGTTCTAATCAACTTGATGGGGCTGCAACAAGGTCAGTGTGTGGATGGTGCTGCAACAAGGTCAGTGTGTGGATGGTGCTGCAACAAGGTCAGTGTGTGGATGGGGCTGCAACAAGGTCAGTGTGTGGATGGGGCTGCAACAAGGTCAGTGTGTGGATGGTGCAGCAACAAGGTCAGTGTGT
>JAUKPP010280493.1:0-10690 GCA_032273245.1 Phyllaplysia taylori | reverse complement strand
GGGTCGAAGTCGCCCGTCCCTTAAATGACCTTATAGTGTTGCATGGGACGTTAAGCCCAAACCAAACCAAACCAAAAAAACAGTTTTCAATAAAAATGAAAAGGAAATAGATCTGTACCACTAATAGAAATGTAGGATTTTGTTGAGTTTTTTTTTTTTTTTAGTAAGTTCAAGTCGCTGGGATGATTTTTTAGGTGCTCTGGGAGTAAAATGGTTGGGTTATCTTTATTTTGAGAAAATCATAAGATAAGGGTCATTTATAGCATTATATTGATGTTGGTTATTGTAGAGCTGGTTACATAACTATTATTACTTGTTGAGATTTTTATAACATAATATATATATGTTATAGGACATAGGGATACTTTTTTTTATTTCCGCAATTAATATCTACCACAAGCCTGTACATTTTATGTATACTTTAGCTCAACATACATGTAGGATGTAAAATAAAAATAGAAAAATAGAAGTGCAGTAATTGATCTATGATTGGTTTAGCCATGTTTTGTGTTTAGATTATATAACACTTTGAGCCAGTGTAAATATAGTCTTATTACAAATACAATCTCTGTTTTTGTTAAAATTTTATGTCACTGATTGACCTCAATGATTAGATGGTATTTTTGTTTTTGGCCATAAAATTTATATTTCTTTGTTTGCTCTCTGTTTTTAATTTTGCACGGTATAACAATACAAGAGCTTTATGAGTTGCTGTATTTTCTTTATCATCAGAGATTTTGGCGTGATGGTTGAGCTCCACCCAAAGTTGAAGCCTGTCCTCTTACACAACTCTCAGCTTGATCAGAGGAAGGTAGGTTTAGATCACAGGATCTTTTGTTGAGTTGAAAAAGTAGAAGCTATACTATAAGCACTATTGGTTACTCTTTGCATAATATGAGAGTTGGCCATACCTAATAGCTATTTCAGTCTTCTAAATCTTTCAGGCCCTGAAAATTTCAAAAGAGCCTTAAGAATTTCTAAAGTCCTCTTTTACAACATTTATTTAAAAAAGAATATTGAACAAGGGTTCTTTTTTTCATCCCCATATAGGGAAATTTATTTCACAATGGTGCTTAGATGAAAAATTTCATAATTTTTTCTTTTACATTTAGTATAGAGGTAATTTGAATAAAAAACTTCTGATTCTAAATTAAATTAATCTCTTCTGAGGGGATAGAATTTTCTGTTCAACCCTGGACCCCAATAAGGCAGATGCACAGATTAAAACGGGGTATCTGTGGTCGAGGGGTAAAGGGCCCACCCCAGAACATAAAGGTCTAGAGTTTGAATGACTCAAAATGATTAGCTGTGATTTTTCTAAAGCTCTGACTCCTGTCTCATAGGAAATTGACATTAGCATCATTGACTTTACCTCATGTATGATCTTATAGTATTGCAAGGGAGATTACACCAAAGACAACTTTAGGCTAACCAACCATCAAACAGTAAACTTACTTTTAAAAACGATTTTCTTCTGCAGAGATGTACCAATATCATTTTTTTTTCAACCTGACTTTGTCTTTCAGGTCTCTCATGCAAGCTCACTGGGAATGGAAGTCGGGCAGGAAATCACTGTGAAGTATTTTGGTCGTGATCCATCAACAGGAAACCACAGGATATCACGCAAAGTTTTACAAAGCCCAGGGGTCCCTCTGATCAGAAAATTGAACACAAAATTATAATGTTGATCCATGCAAAAAAAACGTTGCCTTTCAATTTCATGAACTGCCATAGATATAAACAGGAAGACTGTAGATGTACAGATAATTTTGTGTTTCTCTGTTGTTTAATTTGACTTTGGGGAGAAATTCCAAAAGTGTCTCTTTAGGAGATTCGTAGGGGGGAACTCTTTTGGAATTTCTTTCAAACTTTGTAATTGAGACCTTGTGGCAAAAGAAATGTTAGTATAAATTGTAATAACTGATTAGTGAACTGCTTGCATTTTAGCTTACTAAGAATAGGAAAAGCTTCACTGTTAAGCTTTGCACTAAGATAACCCGTTTTCCCTCTGTGGCTGATCATTATGGTCATGGAAAGGGAGATGAAAAAAAGGAAAGGGGGAAGAAAGTTGATGCAAGGTCTATAGTGAATGTGTGTGCTGTTAGTGTGAGAAATCAGAGAACATGTGAGTTTGTTTGATAGCGTTGTGGTTCTGGTATTCATAAAAAGCATTTAATGATTGAAGTCTCTTTAAGCCCCAATGCAAAAAAATCTATTGATAAATAATGTAAATATATTTGTTTTACGCTGATTGAATAAACCCATTTTTACACAATTCAAAGTTATGTGTTCTGTATTTTCTTTTATTTCTTAGAAATTACAGTATAATCCGCTTAAATCGACATGCTTTGGGAAGTGGATTTGATGTCATAAATAAAAGTATAAAGCCAAAGAGGAAAAAACAAGGGTTGTGGGATTAAGGAGGTGATGCCCAGCCCCGAGACACACACACATGTGAGGCACTGTACTGTTCGGGGTAAGATTACACTGTGTACATGACCTACTAAAGCCTGGTGTATTGGTATAGTTCTTGGCGGGTATGCGGGCCAATGAAGAACTAATTGTTTTAACTGTTAGCGTGACATTTTTCCCCCACTGGGCTTCGCCAGGTACTCATAGGAAGTACGTCGATAAAGCAGAGTGGACCAAAAAAAATAATTTCATAATTAGAAAATATGTCGATATGTTCAAATGTCGATAAATGGGCTGTCGATATAAGTGGATTATACTGTATTTAATTATTGATCATCTCCAACTTATGTATAAATTGAGTTTTCTTACAGCTGTCAGATTATAAGGTCCTAAGTTCAAACCACTGAAGATTCACATGAATGTTTTTTTAACTCTCATACCTCTGAACCCCATTGTGTTGGAGATGAGATAAAATCAGAGATCTTACCTTTAAACCACTGAAGAAGCATGATGTTGCAAGGGACGTTATACCAAAAACGAAGCCAAACCTCAAAACTGTTAGCCTAGCTCTGTTTTGTACTATCCCCAAATTTTTGCAAGGTGAGAATATAACTTCAACAAATCACTGTCCAGGAAATCTAAAATCCCACACACCAAAATCTTTTCAGACGTGTAAAAACTGCCATTTCATCAGGGTCATTGCACATTTGCTCAAGAAATTTTTAGGCAATTTCTTCAGCTTGTTGCCTTGTTAAGATCCTTGGGGCTCAGTTCTATCAGCCATTCTCTTTATAAAAATATGTTTCTAATATGCAACAAATTATGCGAAAAAAAGCTCTTTGTGTTAAAAAACATAAAATTGATTTCAATTGTTACTTAAAAACAATAAACCGGCATCTGTGGCTCTTCGTCTAACGCTATCATGCGGAAGACCTGAGCTCCATCCCATATGCAGCAGATCTGCATTTTTCAGCTGGGATTCCTCCCTTGCAGCTCGGGTTGGCCCTGACAGGTGTTGCAATGGACGTAAAACTGGTGAAAAACCCCCCCACCAAAAACTATAAACAATAAAAATGTGACATGGGCAAATATGGAATGGCCGTGAGAAGTTTACTGACAGTTAATTTGGCATGAGGTTTCAATATAACAATCCAAGCAAAGCTTAATACCAGTAAGTACATTTCATCTTTATTAAGCAGTATGGCATAGACCACATATTTCATCTGACTGGCATAAGACTATTACTAAGACTCGTTTGAACTTCACCGGGTTGTTTAAAACAGGTACACACTGAGTCCTGATTGATAAGGCACATCAATTTTAAACAAGATGATATACACATATGAAAAGATAATTATTATCGGGATACATGACGTATTGTGATTTTGTAGAGATGAATTCTAATGGCACACAGGAAATCAAGTCAAATCCTGATAAAATACATACAGACTGTGAGGCCAGGACAAAGTCTCTCTTTTTGAATTTCTCCCTTCTATATCAAATGTCCAAAGGGAACAAGAAAAAAAAACCAAAATAAAATAGGGTTTTGAAAATTGCCTATCTTATCAGAATCCCAAACACCAGGGCCTGTTATATGTGGTTTCAGCTGTATACACAGAAACCCAGTCACTGTATAGACGAATGTAGACATGAAAGATCTGTAATGTCCTGGTAAATAAATGCTAAAACATCAACAGTTCAATATGAAATCTATACAGTGTGCTCTGTGGCGTCATAAAATCAGGCACTCCTCAAAGTAAGGGGAACAGAGTTATCAGTGGGTTTTTTTTTTACTGTCAGGCAATTTCTACCATAAATGCTTTTTGTGCCCAAACATCCCCTATATCTATCAAAAATGTATTTCAATGTGAATAATACTAAGATCATAGTAGAAAAAAAATGCAACTTTGAAGGCCACAAAATGTTACCAACCATTTTCTCACTAATTTTCCTTCTAACAGTTGGTGACTCCGACTTGGACAAATATCTCGACTTCTATTCAAGACAATTTCTTCATCAACAGCAAAAGAATGTACAAGGTTTATGAAACAAAAAACTTCACATGCCGAAAAATTTACTGGTGCCTGATTTCATCATGTCACAGCATTGATTATATCACATGTTTGGCTCATGGGAACACTAAAGATAAAATAAAGCAGCGCAGAGACAATAAATTGATCAAAGTTTGCACAGCTGTATATAAAATGATGACCCTTGAGAATCCAAAGAACTACAGTGGAACTTCCCAATAATGACCTCTATGAATAGCGACATTCTCTAAATAAGGACATCGGCCTCTGGTCCTGATTTTTTAAACTATACAACATTAGTAACAAAAGCGTCTAAATAGCGACATACATTCTAGTAAAACCTCTGCATAACAACATCGAGGCTGCAACTGTTGATGTTTAATCCTTTCAGCTACACTCATGCCGGTCCCAAGCCCGGATAAACTACAGAGGGAAATGGCTTTATAGCAAGACAATCACAATCATAATCATCACAATAATGAAATAAGCACTGGGAAAACACATTTTAACGCATCAGTGACTCGCGGAAGACAACCAGCACAACACATTGTTTCATTGACGGATTTACCACACCCCAATGTCCACCATCTTGGAAAATTCTTAGTAACGACATTTCCGAATAACGACATAATTTTACAGTCCCGAGCGATGTCGTTATTGGGAAGTTCCACTGTATAAAGAAATTACGAGAAAGAGTACATGGCTTCTCGTTATCACTATATAAATGTAGCTGTAGGCCTACCTGTATATTATGTGAATACACACAGCATAGTGAAACAAGGGGGGAAAAAAATTAAACAGTTTTTACTTTTGGGACACAAAATATGCTGCAGTATGTGTCAAAACCATTGTCTGTAAGCAAACAAGAACGTAAATAACTTCAACCTCATCACCCATCTTACTCACTCATCTCTCACATTTCAACAATTGAGCATAGAAATAATAAATAAGAGATGCATAGATCTATTGGCCTCAATTATGATAACTTATGCCAGATGGCATAACTGAATGAAATGAAATTGTCTGATAGTGATAGGGTAATGGGGGTTACAGCAGTAACAAATCCAACAATAATATGGCAAGTTTACTAGTTTGACACTTTTAGCAGAGGCAGGCAATGTTGGAGAAATTATTGGCATTCTACTAAAAGTAAATTTTGCCATCCTAGAGAAATCTAATTCTACACCTCCTTTCAATCCTTTCATGAAGAAATAACACTTAGGTTTCATTCTAGCAGAGAAACATGAAGTGTTTACTCTGTGCAGCTGGATTTTGAAATGGAGGTCTTGCTGTCCCACATCTTAACACTTTGTAGGCACACAGCCAGAAGCACAAAGAACCCTACCGGTCACACGCAGCCAGCCAGGACACGACTGGACTTATCGGGCCAGGCACATATATGCACTGAGTGACTGGAGGGTGAATCTGGGCTGGCGCATATATGCGCCAAGTGACTTCAAAGTGTTAAATGACTCTATAGTGCCTGCAAGGATTTAAAAAGAAGCCATTTCAACCAACCCTAATCTTACGCTAAGGTTTGTAAAGTGTTTGGAATTTTCTGATAGCCCATACTATAGAGCTTTGACAGATTGTCCCTGTTTAAGATACAGTGCAACTTCCGGATAACGACATCGCTGGGGACCATAAAATTATGCCAAAAAATTACATAAGTTGTATAAACTGACAAAAACACAAAATGAACAGCCCAGAAGACTGAAATGGTACATGTACCTTTTCCTGAGAGTCAAAATTTGGTACTAGCAAAAATATCTTATGAAAAATATTTGCACAACAGTATCAAGTATGTAGTTACAGTGGCATGAGTAGACTGCTGTCGTGTAACTCTAAAAGAATTCCTCTCAAAGTTTGCAGAACTCATCTTCCTCATAATCTCTGTCACACCCCACATGTGCGGTTGTACACTTGGGTTGGAACAGTCAAGCAAGATGGCTCACAGAGACAGGTTTCTTAACTTAACTCAAAATAATTGTACTCTTTGCCAAAGGTTTAAGAAGTGCTGTGAGGTGTTTGTAACTTCAATGACTATCGAAAATGTTCCCAAAGCTGTTCTACAAATGATCTGCCTTGAACTGTCCTTGTTGTGGCTGCCGTAGGTTCTTGTCCAGGAACTGAAGTGTTTTAGACCAACAGTCATCTTGTGCGTAAGCGTGGAGTCTCTCTTCGCCACCCCAGGCCATGTACATTTCTGGTATGTGAAAGTTAAAATAAGGTGATTTTAAAATGCACTGTCAATCAGAATCCATTTGAAAACTTCAACACTGTCTTTTTTTACTCAAGGAAAACAAATCGAATAAAATCTACAGAGAAAAGGTTTAGAAATAAACAGATATAATATGTATTTTCACATTTCGGTTTCTTTTTTCTTTTCACTAATATTAATATTAGTAATATCAGCAATGTCATAAATCATATAGAGCACATTTCAGCACAAAAGCAGGTTCCACTATCTTCAGCACGAACTTCACTATCTATTATTACCTCCATAGGACCAAACAAAACTTTGCAGCTTTCTCATACAGTGCAAAAAACTTATACTTAGCTGGGAGAGTGACGGAGTCAAGAAAGACACCAACTCACTGAATATTGGGTTCCAACTACTCTTGCATATCGGAGCGTGTGGCGGTTCCAGCATGTGTCCAGCACCAGGGTAGTACACAATCTCCATGTTCTTCTGGTACTCAGAGGGGATGCGTTTTGTTAACAGTTTCAGGAGCTCTGAATTCACACATTGATCATCTTCCCCTTGGATAAACAGGAACTTGGTACCATGTCTCCAAGCCTAGTAGATGTACAGAAAAAAAAGAAGACTTAACTTTCCATGCATTTTTTCAAACATATGTTGGGGTACCAACCCGACAAGCACTGCTTTACAATTTTATAGGAAGGCTTAATCAATTCTTATTTATTCAAGGGGAAAGATATGGAAAGAAGTAGGACACTTTAAAAAATATCAAAACAAGATTCCATCTCCCCAGTGAAAGAGCAAAATGACGCTAGGTGATGAGATGAAATCTGAAATTTGATAAATATCGGTAAAATCTTAAAGAGGAATGGGGACCCATCTATAGCAATCCTCTCATACTTGTTGCAGAATTTTGGAATCACTTGTTTGTAGTCTATGCCTCTCCAAGAGTGAAAGGCTTTGATGATGATGATGATGATGATGATGATGATGTTTTGCCTTGTATGGCCGAAACGTCAGCACTATATTTTTTTACTAATTCCATAAATTACCTTTTGAATCTATTTTCATGACTCTTTTATATTTTTACACATTTAAACAATGATGATGATGATGATGATGATGATGATTGTCATATTGAACAGTAAAGTAACATACATAAAGCACAATGCATAAAACAATAATCAGTCAACTGTTGCATGCTGTGTAGTGTGTGGCATGTACCCCTGCCAGTGATGTGAGCCAGTTGGCTGGTGGTGTTTGGGGGCAAGTCCGGCACTTTAATAAGGACTGTGCAACCCAAGCAATAGGCAGAAATATAGGGGGTAATAATATATTCATATTGGCTTTCCTTTCCATTAGACTGACAAAATCTGGCACTGGGGTAGCTGACTCTACGAGGTTTCACTACGCTGTCATCTATCTCATTAACCTTGTCCATAGCTGCCAACTGTTCCGTATAATACGGAACCGTTTTTTATTTGAACTCTTCAGTCCGTAAGTCCGTTTTTATCGTTGAGAGTCCGTATTTTGGTATTTTTCAGAGTCAAATGTTCCGTGGCTTTGATTTCTGTCTCGGGAGATTATCGTAAGTGTCCGTAAACGCCTTCTCGGCCTCTTCCGGTGATATGCGGTTGTTTCGGTTACCGGTGTTATCAACCCGGATGTACTAGAGTTATTTTATTACCATCCATTTCCGGGTCAAACCAGCCTTGCGCGCTATTCTCGATTCCCCACTAAGCATATAAGCATATTGCTGCCCTACACACCACTGAGTGTAATAGTTGATGATGATTATGAACGACATATTGCGCTTGTAGTCGCTACGCGTAAGAGCGTTCCTTATTTTGATTTTGAAAAGTTGGCAGCTATGCTTGTCTGTTATCTCGTGGTGAAATTACTAAAAAAAAAATATACTATACTAACACTACTGTACTAATCCCATAATTTCCATTTGATAAAAAAGATTCAGACAAATCAACATACTTCCACTAGCCTATCTGATGTATCCTCAGCACAGAACATCGTCTTAAACGCCATCATGTTTCCAACTCGTGACGCTTTTTCAAAGTTAAATTTGAGAGGTGCAATACTTTTCCCTTCCAACTGCTGATCACTTCCAATAGGAATACCAGTACCGTTGATTGAAACAAGACACTTCATCTGCAGAGAAATGACACACATGTATTATATCAGATAGAAATGGATTTACGAGAGGAACAATATATGTTTTATAGTAGGATCGTTGTATTGAAAGTAATTATGATTTTGAATTCGTCAATATGCTTCAAGCTTCTCAGTACATCTAATTAATAAATAAAAGACTGACAGAAGAGGGAAAAAAGACCTATCTACAAGAGTTAATTTTATTTTCTATGGTGGCTGTTACCCAAGACCAGTATTTGGTTTTCTGTAAATGCCTGGCCAATTAAAACAGGTCAACAGAACAAAGAGTTTCGGTACAGGCAAATGTATCATTAGCGGTAATTTCATATCTTAAACAAAGGAAATGCTTGATGAGTTTTTGTAAGATACAATAAGTGATTGAGCAGTGCAATGTTTTCACTGATAATCACACAAGAAAGTGATAAAAATATAGAAATTTGTCACGGACAATCTTTATAGAGACATTTGCAAACTGAGCTTAAAGATTTATAGAGAAATCATTGAATGATGAAGCATGGTCAAAATCATTTCCATTTCAAGTATATAAATAAAACTTACAGAGGGCCTGTGGTCAGCAATGAGCATGGCATATCCTCCACCTACACAGGTAGCCACGCCAGCAACATTATCTTTATCAACTTCAGGATGAGAGTAAAGTAGGTCATAGGCTTTCTGAAATACATGGTATATGGCCTCTCTCAATTATTATTGTACAATGATATCAACATCATTATTTTGACTATCTTACAAACTTCAAATTGACTTTCGATATACTATTCTCATAACAACTTTAAAATGGGGCCTGTAATTTGTTTTGCAAGTGTAAAAAATTAAATGATTGATTTCTGATCCTCCCACTATCTTGTGATCTGTCAAAATGAGTAGTAAATTACATCCTTAAGTAGAGAAAATGCCCTGCAAAGTCAATTTGGGCATTCAGAAGTAATTTCTTTTTATTACGGTATCTGAAATTGTTTACGTATAGAAATGTTTTGATTACAGATACATGGAAATTCAGTTACTTTTTGCCTTAACGTTAACACACATATTTGCTATGGGACAACAGCCAAGAATGCAAAGCTGTTTTTCTCCCCTTTCCTGTTCTAGCTTGGGTGTATGGTTGGGCAACTTTAAACAATCAAATCTCAGTGCCTATTTGAATTGGAAGGAAATTTTTTTTTTCACCATTTGAAAGGGAAACAAGCAACTGATACTAATACTAATAAGTCAACTTGTCCAAAATGTGACTATTGACTCATTTGGACCGGTCACACGACAAACAGTAAAAGCTTGTAGAAAACATCCTTGTTAGTTAGCTCTTTTCGTCATTCAAAAGAATAAATGGCTCTAGTGAAAACCTAATTATTCCATTTCATATAGATTGAGAGATGTTCTATAGCTCTACTGTCTCTATTGTAAAACTTGTGGTACAAATTGTGGGACGTCATGGTGCACAAATTTGTCTAAAATTTCTTTAAGATTGATCTGTAAACTCTTCACAAACTGATGCAGTTCTCTTAGACTTTTCATGTTACTCACCAAAAAGTAATTAAAATCCAATTCCATTTCATTCTGTGGAAGGTCCATATGTCGTACATAGCCGATGACCATGGATGCAAATCCCATAGATGCTAGGAGTGCTGACCGATGTTCTATGATGCCCCCACTAAGGCCAAATATGTCAACCACAGCTGGGAAAGGACCCTTCCCTGAAAAGACAAGGGTATATATATATATCAAATACAGCTAAAAACCTTGGTGTGTACTTAGATAATGAGCTGTCCATGGAAAATCACTTGAATCATCTTAGCAGAACATGCTACTTAGAGCTCAGAAAAATTGGTCAGTTGAGGCACTATCTTGACATCAACGCAGCAAA
>JAUKPP010280482.1:0-10690 GCA_032273245.1 Phyllaplysia taylori | reverse complement strand
CCATTTTTGCCCGCATTTTTTGCTATTTTGCTTGCATTTTTTGCCTTTTTGTTTTGCAAAAAACCGCGGGGACAGGTTAGGCTCGTTGCCAATCACACAAAAACCCAGATTTCAATTTCCAAGTAGAGACAAGCATTTACGTCATTCTGCTGGGAAATGTCTTCAACGGCCCGGGTTGGCCTTGGCAGGCGGCAGGCATATAATCAAAGTAGCCCGTCTATTAAATAACCTTAGTGTTGCAAGACAAACCGGCGCTGTGGTGTACGTGTAATACAGAAGACCCGAGTTAGATCCCACGTGCAGGCGGTCTTTTTTCTGCTAGGATTTCCGCTCTCAGCCTGGTTTGGCCCTAACAGACAGGGGTTAAAGTACCCCGTCTCTTAACTGACCTTATTATAGCGTTGCAAGGGACGTAAAACTGGTAACTAAGCCAAACATTTAAAAAAAACCACATTGCAAACTTACCTTGTGGGCCTCTGCGTACCTCATGGCGGCCTGAGCTCCAGCGCTGTGTCCGATGATGATCGTGTTCTCATCACAACCCAACTCTGTGCGGACAGGAAAGAGTTGTGGCATTTTTACTTACTGAGCATATCTCCGTTTTTCTCTAGAATCGAAGTAGTCTGACTCTGAAATGGACCTACAGTGTTGCATCAGTAATAAAGTCTGGAGCCCGAACACAAAAAAAAAAAAACGGCTAGTTTTTTATATTTTTTATTTCTTTCTTATAATACATGTAGATTTGGGGGTGTTTTTTTTTTATTATTGTGGCCTGACGAAGACTGGAGTCCAGTTGAAAATTTGCCTCATATTTATATCAAAGTATTTCTCAATGCTTATTTCTAATTAAAGTATGTTTAACTATACACATTGGTTGGGTGTGGTGTGTTTTTTAGCTTTTCACTCCACAGTGTTGCAAGGGACGTAAAGCCAAACCAAAGAAACAAACTAAAACAATAAGCCCTACTTTCTTCCATGAAAGCCAACCATGGAAATTCTCGGGCAATAAAGGGATTTAGCATGTCCTGCAAACGACATTTAAAAAATTTGATCCGCGAGGATTCTTCATCAGCCGTCGAGCGTTCACAGTATGACGAGATCCTTTATTATAGGGTTCACAGTATGACGAGATCCTTTATTATAGGGTTCACAGTATGACGAGATCCTTTATTATAGGGTTCACAGTACAACGTAATGATGACAATAACAATAATAATACATGTAATAATAATAATAATAATAGCATTTATATTGCGCATATTTCCATTTTCTAAAAGATGCTCAATGCGCATTACAATCACAGTTGCAACATTATTGACATTCGTTTAAAAAATTGTGTGTGGTTGGGGGGGGGTGTGCAAAGGAGTAAATATAGAAAGAATGTTATACAATGTACCGTATTTGTAACATACCGTAAAAATTATATACGTGTATATCAATTTCAGTAAAAATTCAATCAGTTCACAATAAAAAAAAAAAGGTAGCATTAACAATAATCATTATGAAACCATTTTGGTTTTCGGTAAGCTTATAATTTCTTTTCTCTTTCTTCGAATTATTTTCCAAAAGAAACAAACACATTACATGCACACTACCTTCTTCCATGAAAGGCAACCAAATAGACTCCCGGGCAATGAAGGGATCCGGCATGTTTTCCAAACGACATTCAAAATTTGCTCCGCGAAGTTCCTCCATGAGCCAGCTGTACCAGTTGTTTCTGTGCAGTACATCTTTGGTGGACCCACTTCCGGGCACGATCACAAACTTGGCGTTATTGGCAGACGACATGACGTCAGCGACTTGATGGAGGGCTGAGAGGGAAGAGTGGATTGTACAAATTATTTTTTAAGGGGGAGGAGGTTGTGTTTTGGTTTTTGTTTTGGTCTTTTTTGTTGTAGTTGTTGTTCTTTTTTGTTTTATTTATTTATTTTGTATGATTTCATTGAAGGGTTTATAAAAATAGGCCTACATGTAGTAACTCTTGTGAGGCTCCCACGAGAGGGTTGGCCGGAAGGGCTTTTTTTTTTCTCTTAATGATTCTGAAATTGAAACTCTTGTTGGCCTACATAAATCTTCTTCACAGTAAGAAGATGATATTATCAGTGCCAGGAAAACAGCAATAAAAAGAAAGAAGAAGGAGGAGACCAAACCAGAGCACCCACCAACCACCCTATCATGCAGACGACCCGAGTTCGATTTCACGTGGGTTCGACCTAATTTTTTCTTCCGGATTTAATGAATACTAGTACATTGGTAAATTTGATGCAACCAAAAAAGAAGCGCATTAAAACAATAGGCCTACATGTAGTTGGCTACTTTGCCCTTTGTTGTTGTTTTTTTAAGCCGCCATAATGCATTGTGATAAAGAGAGTAAAATAACAACAACAAAAACCCAGAAACAACAGGGCTATGAAAATTAGGCAAAAGGTGCAAATTAGTCCTCTGAAATAATGAAATAATCTAAGGCACTCACCGGAACTTACTGAAACTACTGAAGAAACACACTGGTGGGCTCCAACAACACAGTAAACTTTTTCTTTTAAAATTTAAAATAATGTACAGAGAAAATTCAAGAACAACAAGCCAGTAACTTGAAATAGAAAAATCTAAATCTACATTACATGTATATTGGGAACTTCTAAAAATGTAACCAGATTGTCTAATGTGGTGCAATCATACATGACGTGCAGTTTCTTCAAGTGTTGGGAGCAGAGCTGTGCTTACCAAGAAGATCAAACTGTGGGAAAAACCCGATCCTTTCCACGAATCAGCTGTGTTGTCAGTTACGGCGACTGCTTGGGGAAATGGAGGATTTGGGAATTCCCGATACGAGGCCTTCTCCTTCCCAGCGAGGGAATCTTGTTTTGTTTAGGTGTGTGTGTGAGTGAGAGAGAGAGAAAGAGAGAGAGAGAGTATAATGGGTGCCGGCAAAAGGGAAAAAGTGAGTTTCGAATTGATTAGACCAGGAGGTTTGCTTCAGTTTCAAGAGAGAGAGAGAGAGAGAGAGAGAGAGAGAGAGTATAATGGGTGCGGGCAAAAGGGGAAAAGTGAGTTTCGAATTGATTAGATCAGGAGGTTTGCTTCAGTTTCAAGACCATGTGCAACCCCCCTTGTAATTGTAACACAGTGAGGTCATGAAATTCTAGGGGCGGGCTACTTCGATCCTTCCAGCACTGTTAGGGCAAATCCGGCTATTGAGAGGGCCACCACAAATCAATTCCCTTTGGTTGAAAAATATAAAAAGCTACCATTTTAGTTGGGGTTTTTTTTACATGTTACTATTACTCTGTTAGTGTATTTGATTTTGAGTACATGTAGTAAGAGTGTATTGGCTATAAGTATAAGTTATAAGTGAATAATCAGTGGTGTACTGTATAAAAATGTGATTTATGTAAGTCGTTGGTTTTTGTTGTTCTTGTTGTTTTATTTTTACAATTGGCCCAATCGACGTCACTAAGTAAGTAAGGTCTTGGCTTTGCATGGTTCTAGTTTTACGCATATTTGTAACACCGAAAGATAATTTTTTTAAGCGGGCTACTTATTCCCCCTTGCCTGTCATACCCGGGCTGAGAGGGACACAGTACATGTATCCCAGTAGAGATGCTCATCCAATGGTGGGATCAAACTCCCGTCCTTTGCTTTGGATGGTTGGTTTGGTTGATCAGGGTTTTAGGGCTCCATTGACTCCACCAGAACCATTTCAAAGTATTTTTTTGGGGTAGGCATTAATTTTGAATTTTGCCCGGCCGGCGGCCTAATAGGCCTACTCTTTTCGATTTTCAACAACCAAGAGATCTTTAACGTGCGCAGCGTACACAAGGGGCCTCCGAAGTTTTTCGTCCTTATCCGAGAAGACTACATACATGTATGCACGCGTTTTGATCTTACCTACCCTAAGATCAGGGATGTGGTTGAAAGAGGAGTAGACAAGGAGGAAGAGAAGAGAACTGAGAAGCAAGGCAGGCGACAAGAGTAGCACTAGCAGCAGGGATTTGGGGGAGACAAAGGTGAGAGTGAGAGGAAGAGTAAGAAAATCAGTTGAAAGAGTAGACAAGGCATGGAAAGAGAAGAAGAGGAAGAAATTTGTTGGGGATAACATGCCAGCACCGTCCCAGGATCGAACCCACGACCAATGGCATGAAAGGCAAATACATGTACCACTAACATGTAGACCACGAGAGCCCCGTCCTTTGCTTTGTCTATAATAGTTTTGCGTCCCTTGTAACACTGTAAGGTCAATTATTAAGAGACGGACTTCTTCGACCCTGCCTGTCACGGCCAAGTGTTGGTTGTTGTGTCGCATCGTGTACACTGGCTTTTACCGGCTTTACGCCCCCTGCAACACTACGGTCATTTCAGAGACGGGCTACTTCGGCCCTGCCTGTCAGGGCCAACCTGGGCTGAGAAAGAAAAATCCCAGCAGAAAAACAATCCAGACGCCCGTGCGTGGGATCGAACTCGGGTCTTCTGCATAGAAGAAGGCGAAGAGCCTAACCGTTACACCACAGATGCCGGATGAGAGAGATTTATCTTAGCAGAAAGGAACTGGTGCTCGTCCCCCACGCGAAAATCAAATCTCGGGTTTTCTGTGTGATACTTAGTGGTAGTAGAAGGCGGAGAGCCTCATCATTACACCACCGACACTGGCCCCAGGCTGGTTTCTACTTTTACATCCCTTCCAACACTGTAAGGTCATTTTTTAAGAGACGGACTGCTTTGACCTGCCTGTCAGTGCCAACCCTGTTTGGTTTGCTTACCAGTTTTACGACACCTGCAACACTGTAAGGTCATTTAAGAGACGGGCTACTTCGACCCTGCCTGTCAGGGCCAACCTGGGCTGAGAGGGCAAAAACCCCAGCAGAAAAAAACCCCAGATCGGCCGCGCTCCTGATCGAACCGGGGTCTTCCGCATGACAGGCGACGAGCCTAACCACGTCACCACAGCCCCGGTGCCAACCCAGGTTCAGAGGGACAATTCCCAGCAGAAAATCGCTGATCGTCTCTAAAATGATCTTACAGTGTTGCACGGGATGTAAAAATCTGGAAACCAAGTCTGAAAATCGTCTATGGGATCACGGATCAACTTGGGTCTTTTGCATGATAGGCGAAGAGCCTGACCATTACACCACAGACACCTGCCTGAGGCCATTATTGATATAATGTGTATATATATAGCCTATATACAGTGTATATGAGGGAATGTCAATGGGAGTGGGACTTCAACGAAGAGTGTATACAAGGGGATCCAAGGGGATTCAAAAGAGTTGGTGGTGAAAAATACACGGAAAAGAGCTGAAAAACACACCAAACTCAAGTTGAGCACAGAACTGAATATAAACATGATGGCATCCGTGGCTAAGTGGTAAAGCCACCGCCTATAAATGCGAATGTGCCTGGTTCAAATTCTGGCAGGTTTATCAGGATTCTTTCTAAGTTATCATGGCCTCAAGCCTGTCCATTAAGAAAAAGGCATAAAATTTGGAAGGCCGGACTCTTATTTTTTCTTAAATGACATTGCATGTACACACAATGTATAATGTTGCAAGTGGCAATAAACTCACAGATCTAATACATTGCAGGGCGTCATCTCAACTATTGTAACTCGATTTCGGGCAAAAAACACTTTTTTGCATTACAGACACATGTATATTCACAGCCACTGGAAAGGGGCATGTACCCTATAACAACCTGAGAGTCCTGCCATTTATAAATATGGACAGTGGTCAAATCTTGATTAAAACTATGGAAGAAAAACATTTTTGTGCTTCTCGTGTCAAGTTGGAAAAATAAAATTATAATGATAGTGAAAGCCACCCTGCCACATGTGTTCAAGCACTATACAACATCAGTCTGTGCTACGAAAATAATACTGATAACCTACCCTGGAAAATACGAAGCTACAAACACAAAGAGTCTATAATAATCAGTTGACGAACAACATCACTATTTATTATTCAATGAACGAACATTGTTCTTGACAAACACAACAAATCAGACTGAGGAGGGACAGATAAATCAGCTTTCCATTCATGTTCTGCATACATGGTGGTGGTGATGACAGCAGCTCAATAGCCCTTTCTTAGCCGGGTGAATGAAAGATAAAAAATACATGTACTCTATAATACATGTATACAGATTATTCACTCTACTCTTTACCTACATTAAGTGTCCTTTGCGGTACGCAGCGACATCTGGTGGTGGTGGTGGGGCAGGCCAGTTCTGGCTCTTTGAGTATGGTACAGTAAATTAGAGCTGGGTAAATAGTGTAGTAAAACTATTGTAACTTTTTTTTCAACTTTATAAGAATAATACATGCATGAAATCCTCCAATGTTTATTTCCAACATCTTACTCTCCCAATTAAAAAAAAAAAATTCTTCCAAAATGGTTTTCGCCATATCCCAAGAGTTACATACCAAAAAAAAACTCCCAGTCCTTTTTATTATAGGTTAGCACAGGACAAAAATAGTGTAAAAGTACAGAAAAAGAGGAGCGCAAATTTCCAATTCCCACTATACTATAAGCACTAGGTGTCACTCTAAGTTTCCGGGGACACTTTATTCAACCAGTGAATCGTCTATAAGAATACAGTGTTTGTGAAAATACACGAGGACCATCTCTATCACTTCAATCAGACAATCTAAACATTTTCAGATACGGGTGCTGAACATTCCAAAACTGTAATAGCTCCAGCATGAAGTAAATACATGCAATACAAAGGCGTTGCTGCACTCAAAGTGGTTTGCATTTGCATGCAGCACATGTCCCAGCTCATATCAGGCTCTATAAAATAAAAATGTGATTCAACCCTACACACATATAATATAGGTTAAAGAACAGAAAAAAAAAACGAAAAAAAAAACGGTCACCCCATTCCTTGACCGCAACATATAAATAAAAATAAAAAAACCGGCAAAACAACCCAGCATCAGACTTAAACATCATTACAAAATCCATGAATAAAAAGAAACAATGAAATTTTTATCAAGACAGGCAGAATTACATGAGGCATACATGAAACTGAAATACCGGTACATGTAACATTAGTAAAGATTCAATCTAAAATTACTGCACTATCGTGAAGTTTGAGCTCAAATCTGAACCTGGCCTACCCTAACTTCAATTTGACCATAGCCTAAACCTAACACACGTTATACAAATGCATGGTCTGCTCCGACACGGGACTTATGTTTTTCAGATCAGTTTAATGTAAAACTAAAGGCACTCTTGTGTCAATTCAATGCACAGCACTTATTACCTGCCCCTTGGAGCACCATGCCTTTACTTACAACCCACTGTGCTATCTGGCGCTTCTTAGAGCAGCAACAAAGGATCTTCAGCTCTGTCTATCTTGAGCCATCCTAGCCAATGTCCCCCAGGAGTGGCTCCGGAACTTCATTTCATTCATCCGGTTGTGTTTAGGTGGAGACAATTATAAATGTACCGCCTGCATCTTTTTAGGCTCTAAACTCTTCATGAACCAGTGATGCTCGAACTAATACAATGCGTGGCAAGTCTATGAATACAATGTAGCAGTAGTTCATCTAAACTGAATTTTATTGTCAACAGTTAACATCATGACCATTTAGTCCAAGGCTAAGGAAAACAGCAAAAGAAGCTGGCGCTCTATAAAAAAGTAACCATTCAGTCGACTCAGGTTGATGAGGCACCATCACATTACAACAGCTTGCGATCTTAGAACTTGTAGGCCTACTTTTTTACTGAAACTCAAAGTCCATACGCAGACAGAAGATGTCAAAGAGTGCAACATACATGATGTATCTCGATAAATAAACATTATGAACACCCCTGAAATAACAACAAAAAACAAACATGGAACCAACTTTTGGAGAATTATCTTAAAAAAGCTCAAAACATTCCTGGACCTCTCTCCCTCTATCATATATTAGCGAGAAAGTATCATGTGATAGTATTACTTACGTATGCATGGCAGATGAAGACAATTAAAAACGAACTAATAATAGCAAGGACATCAGGAAAAAACTCATACGGCATGAAAAAGCATCCAGCTTGGTTGTGATTTCTTTACTTTCACAATCAGGGCTGTTGTGCTTGAGAAAAACAACAACAGTGGCAGTTTTCAAATGTGAATGTCTATATTCCACTCAGTGATCGATGAAAAAAAGGAAATTGGCCCACTAAATAATTATGGACGTTAGAGGGAGGAGAGCTCATACATATACATCAGAAAAATCAAATCAAGTGTGAATTATGGAAAGCATGAAGGGCTAAATTCTACTGCAACACACAAGTCTTGATGAAAAGGATCAATTGAGCACTCTTTCACTTTCTGAACATGATACTAAAGCAAACAGAATTCATACCTGCTTGAGGTTTTGTGAGCAACTACTGTGAGTACAGTCTAAGTATGGAATTTGCACCCTACACTTGTGTAAATTACACTTCATGCAACATGGTTGGTGCAAATAGGTAGTGGATGAAGCCATTCCATACACTTCAGGCCAGTTCGAGTTCAATTCACAACTCAGGGAAATAAAGTAGAGGGTCTTAAGTTTCATGAAGACTAAGAAACATCACATACAAATCCAACTGCTATTCAAAAGTAAGGTGCAGCAATCAGACACTCAAACTTTTCCCCTTGAGACGGCAATAGTAAGAGCACTTGGATCTCTTCAACAGTTACACTTTATGAGAGGGTTCCTGAAATTCTTCCACAACAATTTAGAAGACAAAAAAGATTACTGGTTCCTACTGAAAGGTAAATTTTTATTCCTTCTAAAAAAAAACCCAAAAAACTCAATGTTCTAGCTGGTATCAAAACGTTATTCTATAAATCTGAAATTACCCATGTGTCCATAGATTTGCTTTTGGTGTTTGGTTTTACGCCCCTTGCAACACTGTTAGTTAGTTATGCCCTTCGCTCCTCATGGAGCATAGGCCATCAAAAACAGCTCTCCAGCGTGTCCTAATCTGTGCTGTCTTCTCCAGCTGTCCCCATCCCAATCCTGTCAGAGTCATATCCGATTCAAGGTCCCTGCGCCAGGTATTTCTGGGTCTTCCTCTTGCAACATTGTAGTAAGGTCATTTAAACTTTTAAGGCTTGCTGATTGTGGTTTTACACCTCTTGCAACACAGTAAGGTATTCAAGAGGCCGGACCTCCAAATTTTATGCCTTCCTCCGATAGGACGGGCGTCAGAGCCAAAACTCAGAAAAAATCCTGGTGAACCTCCCAGAATTCAAACCCGTGACCTTTTCACTTCCGCTCGGCCACAGACGCCCCCATCATTTAAGAGATCAGCTGCTCTCACCCTGCAGTTGGGGACAAATCCCAACACAAACATGCAGATTGTCAACACACAGGATCGAACTCAGCATGATAGGCAGAGGGCCAGATAACTACATGAAGGCTTGCGTCACAATCTTAATAGAAAACAACAAAAAGTAAAAAATGTGTATAAACTTCTTCAACCAAAAATTACTTCAAACGAAAACAAAACAGAATTTAAGCTCAGAGTCAGAGTGCAAAGTTGCACAAATCAAATACATGTAGTTTAAATCATTACAGGAGAGGGGACCCCACATCAAACAACCCCATGATAAAATGTCACAGTAATAGTCTTAACCACAAAATCATTTTTAAACCCCCAGAACAAAGAACTTGTTAAAAAGTATACTGCCTTTACATCCGGTTACATCCTTCTACCAGGCAACAAACAATAATTGAAATACTCAACATGCAATGTAGCCTACAATACCACAGAAGATCCAGTTGGTATGATTAAAAAAAAAAGAACAACAAAATATCATTCAGAGAGGAAACAGCAGAAGTACCAGAATCAACAAGATAATTGAAAAAATCAAATTGCAAGAAGAGTATGCTATACTTTAATCCTTTCTGAAAGCAACACAAATGACTATGATGCAATGTTCTTGTTGACATGACGATTAAAATCAACAAAAGAAAAAGAATGGAAACAGCAGACAAATTATGTCTAGAGCTACTGGAAAAATGTTCGGGAAAATCTTTTATAACTCACAAACCCAACAACGATGAAACGCCCATGCAAAAACAGCCTTTCAGTCAAATGAACAAATCTCAATACATTATTTGTACTCAAATACTTGTCACTGAATTACATCGCAGAGACAATTTACAAAATTCTTTCCTTTGCCTCAAAGGTCTTTACGTTTCACAATGAATGAAAAAGTATTAACAGAGATGGAAAGTGATGTTGTTTGTGCTCCTCCAGAGGAACAAAATGGATGGCCCAAAATCTGATGGAAACTCATTTAAAAAACAAACTTATCTTACAGCCAGAGACCTACTTCCCTCTACATACATGTATCTGTCTCACATGTGAAACTTCAAGAGAAAGGAAGAAACACTATGCCTCTATGCAACACAGACACAGTGTTAATAGAATATATAGGAAGAGAGGAGCAAAGAGAACGCCAAGCCTTATTCTTAGGATACAAATGATGGTCATACGAGCACAGACACAGATATAAAGTACCATTTTATGACAAAGAGACACAAAAGACAAATTATATACACATGTATGTATATAATGATTATAATATGAAAATAAAATATAAGCATAACCAAACTCAGCGCATCAAGGCACACTTTTTGATCAACTGGGGCTGGCAAGCCTAGCTAAAAAGAGACTGGATACACCTCCACTTCTGTGTAATTGAACTAACTGTC
>JAUKPP010280471.1:0-10691 GCA_032273245.1 Phyllaplysia taylori | reverse complement strand
CCCCCCCCCCCCCCATGTCATTTGAAATAAAGACAACGAAACAGGAGAAGAAAAAAAAATTACTCCCACGAATTTGAATATAAATTATATGACATTGCACTGATAGCTCATCTACAGGCCTATAATTATTCCTTGATGCCCTCCACTTAAAATAGGATTATCAGTTTAGATATTGACCCTCGGTGCATCAACGTGATTCTGTTGATTTAAGTGTCTGTGGGTGTTTAGTGTGCTTTTGAGAGTACTTTGTGAACGTGCGTTTGTGTGGTATTGTGTGCTGTGTCTGTGGGGTTTTTGTTGCTTTTTGCTTAAAATTGTGAAGGTTTTGTTCTGTTGTGATTTTCCTCCACCCCTTGTCCCTCTCTATTTCTTTCTCCCTCTCTCTCTCTCTCTCTCTCTCTCTCTCTCTCTCTCTCTCTCTCTTTTCTGTGTGTTGGTGTGTGCGCGTGATTGTGTTAAATTTGAGAGTGTTGACTTGTGTTAGGAGAGAAAGACTATCAAAGAAGAGGTCGGCGGAGGTAGACAAGACGAAAGGATAGGAAAATTAATAAGAGGGCACTGAGAGAGACAGAGGCAGAGAGAGAGAGAGAGAGAGAGAGAGAAAGCACGAGAGCGAGCGAAAAAGAGTAGGTTGCGTGGGGAGGTGATGTACTCAATGGCACTTCAGCGGTTGAAATAGTCCATTAATTTCTACTCATGCAACTGGATCAAAATGCTCACTCTGGGGGTCTGTTTGCTTTACCCTCACCCCCCCACACCTCGGTGTGAATTGGATATTTACCCACTGAATCCCTAATGGAGTAAACATTAGCTTTCTCCCAAGGGAACTCATATTTGCTTACGTAAGTGAGGGTAAGCCACTGATGCCGTGGCGGTTTTCTCCTTTTGTTTTTTATTTATGACCCTTACTAAAGATTGGAAAGGGGTGGGGTTTCTTTTTTGTCTTCACGAAAGTAGTGGTTTAGCAGAAATTTATTGTAATTTGTATTCAACGGCATGATGATACAAATGTAGTATTTACTATATAAAGTAGCATTAATGGAGAGTTGTTGTTTTTTTCAGTATTAATCTAAGGCAGAAAAGGAGAGAACGAGAGAGGAAGTGTGGGAGAGATAGTGAGGGAAGACTTCAGAGGGCGCAATGGAGATTGAGAAATAGAGAGGGAGAAAGATAGGGGAGAGGGGAGAGAGATTGAGAAAAGTGGGAGAAGAGAGAAAATAGCATACGCAGGAACTCTGATTAAGGGACGATTGAAACTAGAGAAAGATAGCACGAGACAGCCCGAATTGGCCCTGACAGGCAGGGTCAAAGTAGCCCGTCTCTTAAATGACCGTACCGTGTTGCAGGGGACGTAAAATTGGTAACCAAAGCAAAACCAAATAGCACCAGAGTTAGCGAAAATTCAAAGAAATATTCAGAGACGGAGAGCAAATGGGGCAGAACATGAGAAAGAGGAAGGATTTTAAAAAATGAGTTTTAGAGACAGACAAAAGAGACCAAGAAAAGTTTCAATAATTAGATGCATATAAATATTTAATTTTATAGCTCTTCAAGGCAGTAGCTGGTTTCTTTTCTGAAAGGATGGGAGAAAAGCTTTGCCAGCGAACACAGTGCTTTGATGTTAGCGATTTCGTTCTCATTCCGACATTTTTAAGGTTGAATTCGCCAGAGAACTATTGGTCTTAGTAAGTTCTTTTTTTCTTCACTTCCAGGCTTTAAGTCGCAATTAACCGACATCTGTGGTTCTTCACCTATCACGCGAAAGACCCTAGTTCGATTTCACTGCGCTTTTCTTCTGGGATTCATCCCTGTCAGGCTGGGGTGAAATACCCCATCCATTAATTGACCGTTTGCTGTGTTGCAAGGGATGATGAGCCAAATAATATTTTTTTTAAACAAGTCATAATGAATTAATGAAAGCATGAGAGGAAAATAAAATCCATCGAAGACAAAATAATTTATAACACTAGGACAAATACTCGAAAGAGCAAAAGAAGAAAAACAGCGAGTGACGAGTACGAGAGGGCGCCTATGGCAGGCGGTGGGCGGAGGGGGAGGAGGAGGGATGGAATGAAAGGTGTGAGTAAACAAGATCAAGGCCAAGGCTTCGGAAAGAAATGCAGATAGAAATAAGTTCCCAAAACTGTATGTACATTACATGAGATAAAACGATATCACTGACGGAAATGTGTACATTCGGCAAAGGGCAGGAAATAGAGGCAGATCTTTGATTCGCTTCCTCGACATTCTGGCCAGGAAGTCGTAATGGGACGCAGGTGATGACGTCATCTAATGAGATGCATGTTTAGTGGAGATCAGCAGATTGGGGGCTCCTGGCTTAGTGCCGTTCTGCACTTGCTCCAATAGTTTGTACTTGATGAATGTGGTGTATTTTGTCTTTCAACAAGTGAGTTGAAGTCGTATATTTTTTTCTTCAAAAACATTGTTGGTAGCACAAGACAAGTGAGATTGTGGTTAAAAGGGAAATAGGTCGGAGGGGGGGGGGGGGGGGAGGTGTTCTTGTTGCAGTTCTTTTTCGAGGAGGGGGGGCAGGTTTGTTTTAAAATATTATTTACCCTCCTCACCTACATATCTAGACCGACAGACAATTAGCATAGGGTCAAATGTGGAATGATGCCTTGATTATCAAACCGAAAGAAGGAGGTTTGTAGGGAGAACACATTGCTTTGCTAGCTGATATGTGGACAAAAGGAAAATAGAATCACCTATTCTGAAAATTTAAACCTTTTAACAAAGAAGCTCTTTCCCGCTCGAATATTCTGAAGCTAAAGATCTGCAGATTGCAATGCTAAGATCATTAGGTAAAAACATTTAGCGGGCCCAGATGTAAAGATTTCCTCACTCTGTCATTTACCGGAAAGTGTTTGAGAGATGGATAGGGAGATACAGAGAAGGAGAGGGAGAAAGAAAAAGTGAAAGCCTATATTATTTCTTTTATTACTAAAAAAAAAAAACCAAACCTAAAGGCGCGCGCGCAAGAGAGAGAGGGAGAGAGAGAGAGCGAGAGAGAGAGAGAGAGAGAGAGAGAGAGAGAGAGAGAGAGAGAGAGAGAGATGAGATAATTTTAAAATATAGAAAAAAGGCGATCTTTGCAAGACATTGCACAGGACTGAAATGATTAGAGCCGTTGAAAGGAAATGCACGCTACAGACTTGGAACAAAAAGATCAAAAGACGAAAGAAGTTCTGTATCTCATACATAAGACATAAAGACCATAGGCTGAATATTGTATCGATATGTATATATCATATAATATTTTAAGCATAATACAAGATATGTATTTTATATTGCCCATTCATGTTGGGAGACAATGCGAGATATAAAGAAAATGGAATAGACTCTATGATTGATTATGATTACATTCGCTTTACGTTGTCTATTTGCACATTTCTTTGTTGCGAGAAAGAACATCTACATGAGCTCATCTTTCACGAAGGGCATGCCCACCGAATATTTCACCCTCGTGTCTTTCAGGAATGAAGCTGAGTTCATCGAGGGCTCATTTTCCATGGATGTCTTGGCAACTTCTCCAGTGGCGTGCCAACAGGGCCAACACCCAAAATGTTGGCAATTCTGAATATTTCTACGCAATAAACATTGTCGCGATCCTTGGAAAAGAAATGAAGCATGGGAATTACCTCTAGGAAGTGAAACAAGTCACGCGTTTTTAATTATGTAATTTGAAGCAATTTGAACAATTTGAACTCTCAAAAAGTAGTAGCTTCAAACCTAAACCCCTCCCCCTCTCCCCTCCCCCCTCATCTTTAAACCATGTGCACTGCTCCTTGCAAATGTTAGGAATGTATAAGCGATGTGGGTTTTTAAAAAAAAATCTTTCTTGTTTTCGAAACTGACATATTTCAGAAGACTGGTAAGGCAGCGTGACATAATGTACCGATAACCAGACAACCAGACGGACAGTGACCTCACTACTCCTCATACAAGGCGTACTGTTAAATGCTCCTATTAGTTTCGAAGCATCTTTCTTTTCAATACACAATCCATAGCCCTGTTGGAAAAAAGGTGTTGGTGGTAGTGATGGTTGTGGTGGTGGTGGTGGTGCTTGTGGTGGTGCTGGTGGTGGTGGTGATGTGTGTGTGTGTGTGTGTGTGTGTCTGTGTATGTATGTATGTGTGTGTGTGTGTGTGTATGTGTGTGTGTGTTTGTGTGTGTGTGTGTGTGTGTTGAGGGGGATGAGGGTAGTTTCTATCATTCAGCAGATGTGGTGTCAATTTCAAATTATCTTTTTTTTTTAAATTGTAAATTGTATGGAAATTTAAGCGCATTTGCTTGACTTAAAAACATCATGGTTCAGAAACTCTCATTTGGGACACTGACAGCAGTATGACTGTACAACGATCACTTCATCACTTCATTGCGGATGTGATGAGTCTCGTTTCGAATGAAAGAAAATCAGAATGTGTTTATTATACCATGTTTCAAGAAAGTAAAAAGAAGAGTAGAGAACATCTTCGACTCGTGTAGTCTTTGTAGTAACAAAAATCGTACTTTATACAGAAATGTCGCTTGTAATTCAAGTTCTTACAACGAGAATCGATCCCTTCTAAATATGATTTGGCCACACTTTGTCAATAGATGAGAGGTAGCCTCAGACGTTGACAAACGAACGCTTTCAGATGTCAAGAAATGCACGCCGAAAGGTTAAACATTCCGACAAAAGAATGGCTTTTCTTTAACAACTGCTATAGACTGCCCGGAGAATGGTTTTCTTGGTTCCATGGCAAGTAGAGTTAGTAAATACAACAGTCATTTGAGAATGTCAAAACCTAAAAACAGAAAAGATTTTCGGATAACCTTTGTCTGTCTAGATGTTACCACACTGCCTTAGTTAGACAGGTATTATTATGGACGGGGTTGTAAATATTTCCACGTTCCTTTAGTGTCTTCTGCTTGGCTCTAGGCCAAATAACTTTCTTATCTGAGTATATTAGAGGATCTCTCATAAATCATTCACTTTTGTATTTCTATAACTTGAACAATGTTTACCTCAAGGTAAATATTTGAAGATAGGAAAGCCATAATCAATATAACGATATTATATTAACAATCTTCTCATTAGTGATATTCTGCAGAGCAAACATTATTGCTATTGGTATGACTAAAAATATATTCCCAAATGGAACTTGAGCGTGTGTGCATGTGCTTGTGAGTATGCGTGTGTGTTTGTGTGTGTGTATATGTGTGTGTGTGTGCGCATGTAAGTGCGTGTATATGATTTGATTTGGTTTGCTTTCCAGTTTCACGTCCCTTGCAAGCCTGTTAAGTGCATAATCATTACATGGTTACAGAAATATAAGAATACGGAGTTGAGACAATTTCTGAACGTAAATGGAACGTAGTCTTCCTACTGACTCCTACATGTTGGGTAATTTACATTTTTGGAATAAAAAAAACGTATAATATATTTCAAGTGTGGCCATGTCCGTCTTGTTTGTCAGGGTTAGCAAGTTAACACATTTATGTGTCTGTAACAATGCATGTATATCCCGGCTTGGTCACTGCAAGTTATCCGAACTAAAAGCTGATTGCCAACTTAGAAACATCGTCACATGGACTGGTGTTGCTTAAGATCCAACCTGGGACATATTCTCTGATACGTCGAGTTTTCTACGAATCTTAATCCCCGAGCCAGTTTCTCCAGGCTGTCCTCGAGATGACCGCAACCTGCTAACATCCTGTTCCATATTGATGCCATGTATTCTTAATCTGCCTGTCTATATTTCCCTAGTTGATTCCAGCTTACAGCATGTCTGGCGATACCTATTGGTGATTCTAAGTATCTCGCTTATTGAGCACCAAATTAATTAGTGTATTCTTGCAAGAGAAACGATATCTAAAGAAAAGACATTAACTGAGCAAACCGTTACACGACCCTAGTTATTTGCGTTCAAAAGGCAATTTCCGTGAACTGTTGAAACTGAGCGCTTGGCTGTGGAGATCAAACACTTTTTTTCCCCATTTTTGCAGAGTGCAGTTAAGCTGCTTAAAAATCAACACTCTTTTTTGTCCACCCTTTTGATGGCTCTCAGTTTGTTCCTTCTACTTGTTTCAAAGCCAGTTAATGGCGAGTTTCACTCCACCCAGTCTCGCCATAAGAGGCGTAACAGAGGCGCACTACCACTCTCAAAAGCTCGGGGGTGTGCTTAACTTTACTCAACGCTCATTGCTGGCTCTTAAAAACAAAATCCGCCCTCGCCTGCAGAAGGCGCGCACGTGTGCACATGCATTGCAGCGTCACACATTGTTCTCACGGCCAGGCCAAGAGAAGGGATGTAACTCCGGTCCACAACACCTGTCCCGTCAGCCGACCACACTTCCTGTTTGCAGTTCAAGTCAGACTGGCAAAAGCGCTCCAACGAAGGAGTTTAATTTTATTATTATTAGTTTAATGGAGATTTTGAAAAGTTGTACAAATAACCCTCTCAAATGGATTCAGCAAGTGTATTACTTTATCCTTTCTTAAATGGCTTGAACGATTTCACGAAAGACGTAACAAGCAAGAAGGGGGAGAAGAAAAGTATAAAGCCTACATGAGAGTGGGCGATTACGGGAAACAAAACAAAAGCAAAAAAATGTGTAATAATAAAATCAGCGTGAAAAGAGCTCTAATTGTGTTAATTAATAGTGTTAATATGAGGAAGCAAACAGTTTAACTGCACGCTATGAGTACAGCATGCACGGAACGGACGTACTTTAGGGGGGACTAAGGGTTATTGAGAAAAATCATGTAAATGTGCAGCGTTTCAATTTTGTTGGATTTGGTTTAGTTCCAACTTCAACCCTGCCTTTCAGGGCCAACCGGGGGTTGAAAGAGAAGATTCCCAGCAGAAATAAAACGCAAATCGTCCGCACATGGGGTCGAACTCAGATATCCCGCGTGATAGACGAAGTCAGTTGATTATCAGCATCTTTGGCTGTTTTAGCCCTACAGAGCCTAATCATTATACCACAGATCACAAGGATGGGTGCCAAGTTCAATCCATCATCATTTGTAAATTATGTTAATGGTAAGTTATACAGTATTATCATGGCGTGTACGATGACTGTGTGTGTATTTTTTCCTCTTTAGTGTGGGTTTGGTCGAATGTTTAATGTTTCACTTAAGCTTGAGTAAAAGTGCACTAATCAACCTGTGCACGTGCGTAAGGGTCTACAGCTGTCCGGTGCACTGGTGAGCAAGTCGGAATTTGGGACAAAGAGGAGGGCGGGTTGAGAGAGAAAGAGCAAGAGAGAAAGTAGAGAAAAGAGAGAAAGAGAGAGAGAGAGAGAGAAAGGGAGGAGAGGAAAGAGAGAGAGAGGTCTCTCTCTCTCTCCCCCCCTCTCTCTTACGTTTTCTGTCCGTCCGTCCGTCCTTCCGTCTGTCTACCTGTCTGTCTGTTTGTCAGTCTGTCCGTCTCCCTCTTCCTCATCCTCCCTGTATTATTGCCCCTCTTTTTGTATCTCATTTTTACTCTGTTTCTGTTTTATAAAAAGAGAGAGAGACTGGATTGGCATTTTTTTTCCTTCCTTTTTCTTTTTTTTTCTTTTTCTTTTTTGATGCCCAAAAATAATAATCTTTCCCACAAAGCTCCCGCACATGTACTTCGATAGTTAGCAGAAATGAATTAACCTCTCCGTTATTTTTGTTCAAACAAAAACTAAGAGCAAAAACTGGTCTGCGCTCGGAAAAGCAGGAAATATTACTTAACCCTCCATCGTTCACGTTTCTTGTAAACCTCGATGATCACTTCACCGCGTTGTTTAGCGCGAGATTGGCAGCCGATTTATTTGACAGCTCGGAAATAGCATCGTTAACGATTCATTTACCTGCCTGGGGCTACTTACACGTTTCTTACCTTCAACCTGCATTCTAAACATTTTTTATTCCTTTCATTTCCGTTCATTCTTCCGTGGTTATAGGGAAATCTGTAACATTTTCTGTATAGACAATTCAATTGCATCGGCACACAGTCCCTTTGGAGGTAAAATAAATAGTTTTAGAGACAAAAAACCCACCCAAAAATAAAATGTTTGAATACAAAGTTTCCGCAGAAATCAAACAAATTTAAAGACTTAAAAACAGCCCAAATCAAGCAGTTTTAAAGAAAAAGAAACGCCAAAATCAAACAATATTAAAGACGAAAACCGCCCAGATCAAACAGTTTTAAACACAAAAAAGAAACCAACGCCAAATCAAACAGTTTTAAAGAAAAACAAACAAACAAAAAAACTCAACAGAACAGACAAAGAATCAAACAAAACGATCTCTATCTTATAATGCCTCTGACACGGGAACCTGTCGTTTCTGCGCTTTAATTAGAATCTAGTTATTTAGAGAGGCGCCAGCTTCTTGGTCTATTTGTATATTATGAAAAGTACGGCCTTGTAGTTGTGAATTGGAGCAGGAGTGATTTAAAAAAACCCATGATAAAATGGCCAAAAACTGTCCAAAAGACAGACAATAAATCTTTCTGATTGATATAGGTTAATGACCGTATACGATCTTTGCGCTTGTCAGATGGACTCAAGTACCAAGGGAGTTCTTTCTTATACCAGCCGCGTCAAACTAAGACAAAAATGTGCTTGCTTTTTCGTCAGGCGCAGATTCCACATAATTAATGATCAAAACATAGGTTTACATCGCGCGTAATTTTTTTTTACAACCGAAATTAATATAACTTCAACCCATTCCCCCCCCCCCCACCCCACCCCACCCACCCCTCTTTCTAAATTATATCGTGGCACAAGTAGAATTGGCTATTTAAATTGGTTTTGGTTTGGTTTTGGTTTAACGCGCCTTGCGATACTGTAACCTTGGTTCGGAGGCGGGACCTACGAATTTTAAGTCCATGTCCGATAGGGTGGGCCTATAAAAGACGTGAATACATTCTGTTAAGAATCTTAAAGCAATTGCCATGAACAATCATCGGAAAGTCAGCTGTTGCCATTGTGCTGATACCAGGATGAGTTATTTGGATAGTTACAGTTTTACGTCCTTTTCAACAATGTAAGACTATTTAAATGGCGGGTACTTCGACCCTGCCTATAAGACGCAACCCGGCTGAGAGGGACACATCCCCGCAGATAAACGCAGATCGTCCGTACGAGGGATCGAACTCGAGTCTTCCACATAATAGGCGCAGAGCCTAACCATTACATCACAGACGCCAGTAGGATGAGTGAACTGTCCCAAGCTGGACCGGTTCGATAGTCTGCTTTGATTTGGTTTTGGTAGGACCAATCCGCGCTTCAACTGACGCAACATCACCGGCGCTGTGGTGTAAAGGTTAGGCTCTTCGCCTTGCATGCGGGAAGACCCTAGATCGATCCCCAATCGCGGACGATCTGGGTTTTTTCTACTTGGATTTTTTCCCTCTCAGTCCAGGTTGGCCCTGACAGGCAGGGTCGAAGTAGCCCGTCTCTTAAATATCCTTACAGTGTTGCAGGGGACGTAAAACTGGTAACCAAACCAAACCTGAAGCAACATCCCAGGAGCGGCACGGGGGTGTTCGTCCAACGTTGGAGCTAAACTCCTGACCGCTACAAGATGGTCAATAAGCCATAGATTGAGCGATTAGTATCCTCTGCAATATGGCATGAACTTACGACAACAAGTTGTAAGTCAAAACTTAATTTCCATTCTCATAGCAAACTGACTCAGAGTGAAGAAAAGAATAGAAGACTTAGGCAGGCAAAATGATATCAAAATTGCACCGGGCCTTTCTGCCACAAACCAATCAAATTAGACGTGAGGTCAATCTTGAACGTTGACCTTTGTTTCGTCTTTTCAAATCTGCCGCTTTATTCGATCTCAAATGTACTGCAGAATCGAAACTGTGTCAAATACATTACCGTGCGTTCTGCAGAGGTCACACGCTCACTTTGAGAGAGAAGTGCCGTACTGAATAAAAGAGTTGTGACCCTCGTTTGTCCAACAGAACCGAACACGCGAGGACTACGTGACCGCGCAACAATCAGGGACTATTTATTCGCCCCGGAAATGCAAATTTCCCCGACCTTTCTACAAAGCGACCGGGTCATTGGCAACAATTAAAACAGAATCCCGTCTTTGTGCCGTACGGTGCAAGTGTTTTTCGAGAAATCACAATCTAAGGCCGTTGGTTGTGGGAGGGGGATCAGTTTGTCCAGGGACGACTTTCATTTTGACTGCCGTTTCCGTTTCAATATGTCGAATACTTTAGTCGGGTTTTGCTCGGGGTCAGCTTTGGGCGGGTGGGTGGAAAGGGGTGGGGGTGGGGGTAGTATGGTCAGGGTTGAATGACGCGTGCCGGGACTGAATTATAGAGGCAGAAGTTACACGCCCCTTCCGTTTGTCCCTCTCTCTCTCTCTCTCTCTCTCTCTCTCTCTCTCTCTCAGTCTGTCTCTCTCTCTCTCTCTCTCTGTCCTTGTATCCCTCAATCTCTCTCTCTGCCCCTGTATCTCCCCATCTCTGTCTCTGTCTCTCTTTCTCGCTCTCTCTCTCTCTCTCTCTCTCTCTCTCTCTCTCTTTGTCTCACTCGTTCGGGCATGTGCTCGCACGTTATTATTCATTTTTACAAAGCCAAGACTATTGTCTATTACTGGTGATAAAGTTATATCTTATCTTATCTTATCTTATCTTATCTTATCTTATCTTATCTTATCTTATCTTATCTTATCTTATCTTATC
>JAUKPP010280459.1:0-20579 GCA_032273245.1 Phyllaplysia taylori | reverse complement strand
TTCTGAATGACTTGGTCTGCTGGGGTAATAATGATTGTAAAGCGCATAGAGCTTGCTTTCGAGCGGGGATATGCGCTCTATAAATGCAATCTATTATTATTATTATTATTTGACTTGTGCTTTTGTTACAGCTTACTTTTTCAGATTACATTTTTGTCTCTGATGAGTCACATAGGCTTAATATGTAGTGTTTTGTGTGTCACAATCCTTTTTATTTGAAAGGAAGCATGATGGTACTGTGGTGAATAGAAGTATCCTTTGTTGTATACGATGAGTTGTATGCTTGAATACGAAGTAAGGTCTATTTTCACAACTGTTGTTCATTTTTATCTTTCAGTTGCTAGCATGTTTTATGACTTTGCCTGGGGATTGTTGTTGTTTTTGTCTTTATCTGTTTTTCTGTCTATGCCTATATACATGTATCTATTTTTTGTTTGTTCGTTTCACTTTCAATGTGTTCAGCCCATCATCGTCTTTGCATTCATGTCGCCTTTTGCTTTTTTGTAATGCAGCACATACGGGTACATGTTATGTCACGGGTGAAACCCATAAACTACATGTCTTCACTTTTACGACATGTGTACGAGGGATGATCAGAAAGTTTTTTCCCTAGCCATGAAGGAATTACATGTAGCCTACTACTACTATTACAGAGAGTTGAAATTTTCACAGCAACATTATACATGTACATGTATTTTTTTTAGTGTAGTCACCAGCCACAAGATCAGACTTTTCCCACTTGTGGATGACTTTGACATGTCCTTCATGACAGAAGACCCTATTTTGTTACTGGAAGTTCATGTCGCCAAAGTCTTCAGTTTTAAAAGAATTCCTGTTCCCTTTGACTTTAAGATTTGTTGTGTTTTTTTTATGTAGACAAAGAAAAGAGTCTAAGGGAACTATTTCTAAGAAATCGATTGGATGCGGTCAGATTTCCTATCCAGATTTACAATACCAATTAGCCTTTGTCTTTTGTTGGTTTTTGAGATTTGCAATGTCTTGAAGAAACAAATCATTCCTAATCAGCTTTCCGCGACGGTTTTCTTTCCATGAGATATTTTACTGCGAACAGAAGGTGGAGAAATACATGTAGTGACAAGTGGATTTTTTCCCTTTGTGGAGTCAGTCAGCAAGTATATACATGATATTTACAATAGTGTCCTTGCCCCAAAGGACAGAAAGGATGACCTTGAATTGGACCACTACATTTTCATCTTAATTTTATTATGGCAATGAACAAATCTTCGGTTGTTTTTATATATTTAGATTTGATCTCTGGGTTATAAAGATGTACCCTTAATTCATACCTAGTCCCAAAAGCACACCATTAAGATAAAAATAAAATCTGATGAAATGCTGAGCCTATGTAGGCCTACATGTAATTGTCTTTTACTGTGCACTGTGGACTTGTTTTAAACCTTGTCACCATGCAAGTTGTTTTGTCTTCTTATTCACTCCCCCAGCTTCAAGGCCCACAGATACAAGGTGATTTTTTTATTTTGATCGATTTTAAACTCCAATAACTCTAAAATGGTAAAAGATAAAAGTAAACAGTTTTTTTCACATCATTCACTGGCCATTTTAAGTTTTGTCTGGACTGCTTGATAAGATGATGTTGATAAGAAAAGGCATTTTAAAAGAAGCTAGCGGAGCATGCCCTCTTTAGGTTATGGCATCAAAACAGTGCACTGGTATACCAAAGAGAAGGACTGCTAGGAACCACCATAAGGCAATAAAGAGATGGTTAACACTGTTTTTCCATAAAGTTTAATGTCTACCAAGCTCTTGTTTTATGCCTAACGAAAAAGACATAAAGTGTTTTATAATTTGATGTTAGAAAGTGACAGATGTTTTTGGGAGCATCAAATGGTCTTTTTCAATTGATTGGGCACAATGCAATTGGCAAGTCCACCTCTTAGTTATCTTCGTTGTTATAATAATTCCCATTACCAGTTTCTACCAAATTTTTCATATCAAATTCTGATCGAGTTTTTTACTTTGCTTTATTTTTTTGCGCTCCTTTGGAATTTTCTCAGAACTGCTCTGGGCGACCTTCTTTGTAAATGCATAAGACACGCTTGGTAAAGGCAAGATTAGCGTCATATTTGCGCTCTAAAAACTGGGGTCTGTTCGCGTCAACTGGTGCTATCGCGTAGTGTGTTCGTGAAAATGGTTGATTTTGGTACCAGTAAAAACTTAAATGGATGAGGATTAATCGGTAGAAAACAGAATATAGGCCTATCTATCCCTTACATCTCTTAGTTACTTCAGTTCAGAACTGATCAATATATAAAAAAAACCACCTGTATTATCATGTGAACCAAGTGGCAAGCGTACACATTCAATATTTTGTACCACAGTATCAGTTTAGAGTCTCAAATTCAAGATAAAAAACTGAACTTGCAAGTTTTCCTCAAAGGTAGTTAATACATATAATGTTCAATGAGAAAAAACTATAACTATTTTTACGCTGGTTCGTTGCGCTGTCCTCAAAATTGCTGATTTAATGATGCCATGATTGTGTCTATTCATATTATGATAGGCTACTTACATATCTTTTATTCATTTTCCATGAGACAGTATTGCTTAATATACATTCTATTTTTTGCTGTGGAACTTTCATATATTTTTTACTTAAGATATTCTTTAAATTTTGTGTCTTGCCTTTGCACACTTTAACTAGCCTACATGTACATGTATTACAAAATTGTTGGATTTTTCATGCCAAAATCAAATAGTTCTTGAACTGTTAAAATTTTGTACTGAATAGTAAGCTCTTTCGTTTCTTTTGGTTGTACATGTAATACTATTGATTTACGTCACAGCACTGGTATAGGACTATGAAACAAACTATGACAAAGACACTTTTAGGGCAGGAAAGGCCATGTTTTGGGGGAGGGAGGGGGGATGTCTTATAAGTACATGTATCAGTTTTTATCATTGGACAGATTAAGGGACTGAAATGTGTGAAAATTGCACCTGTGTTCCTACTGCTACATACATGCCGCAAATGTATATTTATCACAAACAGGTCTACTGGTCTACGTTTGAAAATCATAAATCATGCTGGTATATCTGAGAAAATAAGGCATCCATTTTGACAGGGAAAAGTTGTTGTTAGCCCTTGTGGGTACAAGTTCAGGTCCTTTCATACCTGGTCTTGAAAACTGGTCTGTCGTTGTCGAAAGCCTTATCTGGTGGGCCATTTTAGATTGATTTACGCCATATGTTTCTTAAACATCTACATGTGTATTCATTTTGGTATAGATACACTGTAATAGTAATAGTATTATGAAGGCCCTCAGGCAATCATATATAATTGAAAAGCGTGATTAACCGTTAGAAAATGTTTGATGGATATGTTTTGTGGCTAGAAACTTTTCCGGCGCACTTAATCGCCAGAACGCGTCAAATTACGCATGACTTTTCAGAAAATGTGAACAAAGGAGTAGATCACTCTGTTCTTCTATTGGCAATTAGTATTAGTGCTTCCTCCACTGTATGCATATTTCTGGGCTGACATTATTTGTCTTTAGGGAAGAGAGGACGTGGAGTTCAGGGTGTGAGGTATGTGTGCATCCTCAGTGTAGGCCTAACATTTTTGTTCTTTAGTTGTTGTTTGGTTTCTTTCTTTGCAAGGATCTTTATCATAATCATTTATGTTAAGGCTAGCAAAAAGATAAAAAAGATTTTGGAGAGCTCTCTGGGTGTAAAATTTAGAAATAAGTGTGAACTGATACCATCAGTCTATGTAGGCCTACTTTTCTTGTGTGCTCTTGATCATGTCTTGATGAGCATTCCAATTCAGTTCCGACAGTCGTCATGGGCAACAAATTTATTACATACATGCATTTTCATATTGTGTATTATTATGCATGGTTTGCATTTGTAATGCAAGTGTTTTCATTTTAGCTCCAGACCCCAGTCCAGTGCACCAGAAATCAAGCACAAAATGACGTTTGAGCTTTTGTACATTGTGGTACAAAGACTTTTATATATTGCTACATTAACAATTCTATGAAAATAAAGAATGCAAGAGGCAATCTTTATAAATGAATTGGAGAAGTGCTATGTGTTGATATATTCAAGTGCCTTTACAGTAGCTGTTGGTTGTATGATTGTGATCCAAAGCCCTTCGCAACTCTAAAAAGTCATTTTTGTGACAGGACCTCAGATTGTTCCTGTATGTGTGTCCTATCAGAGTGACAAATCAAGCTCTGAAGAAAACACTGTGAATCTCCCAGGGTTTGAACTCAGGACTTTTGCATGTATAGGCGGTCACTTTTTCACTCATCCAGACACCTCATCTTTACAGTTATTCTATAGTCGACCATGAATGATTGGTCTGGTTTCTAAACTCTAGTTTTATGTCTCTTTCAGCACTTTAAGGTCATTTAACTTCTGCTCATTCCTACGAAGGCGGACATGGACTGGGAGCCATGCGAAACAATATTTTTATTATTCAGTGTAAGGGCATGTACCCTCAGAGAAGTTTTAACATTCTAGGACAAATGGTGTCAGAGTGCTGTAATGCCTTAGCATGATAACGAATCAAAGAGTATTAGGAAAGATGAATTTGAAGCTTCTGCAGTAAATATAGATTATTCTGGAGGAAGGCTCCGCCAGCATCGGCTGCGGGGTGGCGCGAAAGCTCTTAACAGGTGATCAAAGGCAACATAACTGATTTTTTCATTTTTCCTGCGTAAAACGCGTTCTGTGATGAAGCTCTTCATTATTTGGACCTACTGGTACCAATAGAAACTCACAATACTTTTTAGCTTAGTATGTTATCATGAGATTTGATGTGATTTTAGTTGTACGTCCCTTGCAACACTATGACGGAGCTCATTTAAGAGACTGCCTGTCAGGCCCAACCCAAGCTGAGACGAACGGACGGATCCCAGTCAGACTTGTATGCTCGTCTCCTCATGGGACTCGAACTCTGGCCTTCTGCGTGACAGGAAAAGAGCCTTACACCACAGGCATTGGTGTTCAATGAGGGTACGTAATTGTTGACCATTGAAAAACCCAGGCTTTTGTTGTTTTTTATCCACCCTCTAACGCTCTGGCCCTCACACTTGCGTTGTTGAGAGCTTTGTAATTGTAGGTTGGTTAGTAAGTTTGGTTTCAATGCCTCTTGCAACACTATGAGGTCAATTAAGAGGCTGAACGTCTAATATTCAATCTCTGTGTTCAAACTGACTATTTTTTTAAAAGTAAAAGACTGTACTTAGCTTATGATTTGTGTGCTATGATCCTCACCATCTTAGACTTACATGGCTGGTCATATTATGGGGCTGTTCCGTAGTGTATGATTCGGTTTTGGATTTACGACCCTTGTAAGACTGTAAGTTGTAAGGCCATTTCAGAGGCAAGCGACTTCTACCCTGCTTGCCAGGGCTAACTCAGACCAAAAAGGACACAATATCCCAGTGGAAAGACAGAAATATTAGACTACCCGGTAAGATAAGGACTGAACTCTCATCCTTCGCAAAAAAGGCAACGTTTACAACACAGATGCCGGTCAGGAGAGCGGCTTGAATTGCTTCCTAATTTTCATTGTCAGTCAAATCTGTTCCTTGTGTCAGCATCTATTTGGCTTAATAGTTCTGGTTTGATTTCTGGTTTTACATCCCTTGCAACACTGTAAGAGATGGGCTTCTTTGACATTGTCTGTCAGGGCCAACCTGGGCTAAGAGGGACAAATTCCAGCAGGAAAAAAACGTAAATTGTCCACACTTGGGGTCAAACTCGGGTCTTCTGTGTGATAGGCAAAGAGCCTAGCCGTTATATCAGACACCGATGGTTTAACAGTGTTCCCCGGTAGAACTGCAAAGAGAAAAATTCAAGATGCAGAGCAGGTAATTGATATCAGTGTTGAAGGTGGGAGGTGTTTGCTCTTATCATTGTCGTACAGTACTGGTGGAGACACAGATGACTGTTGCACTAAACAAAACACTGGGAAGGGCGTTGTTGGCTGTTTTTTAATATCAGCCAAATTCTCAATCAATTTTTTTTTTTTGTAAGGTCTGCTCCTTCGGCTTCTTTGTTTTAACCAACAAGTTTCCAAAAGTATTTCATGGTGCTGAAATGACCTTACAGTATAGTGCCATAGACAGACCCTGTCCAAAGGGTGACAGGAGCCGTAAAACTCCAAACGAAAAGAAGAAACAGAATCATGTATAAAAAAGAAAGTCATCAAGAAACCTGTAAAGTCAAAATTCAAACACAAAATCAACAAGTGATCGCAATGTGTAAGATTTAATTAAATCATATTATATAACTTGCACACAAGTCATTATTTGGTATATTATATTACAATTATGCAATATGCAAGGTGTTAGGAATACATTAGATAGCACCATCACGAGAAAGCAAAGCCTGATGGAAGCACATCAAGATGGGACACAGTGACAAAACATGAAGAAAGAATGTGGGTTCGCGTCTGCATCCTTAAGGGAAAAGATTATCATACTTTAACAAAAAAGGAAACTGGAAAAAAACAATTCCCTTTCAGACAGCAAAAACTGTTGCATGTTATACTGTATCAGGATTTTTTTCTTTCACAATTCCCCCTGTTGAAGGTTTTTTCAGCACACATCACACATCAATCTTCTACAATTCCATTCTGACTCACTGGACACCTTTGCCATTAATGACAAGTAGATCAGACACCAATTCCATTTGCCCAACAGCTAATTAAAAGTAATCGGCCTACCCTACCTTAAAAACTATTTTAAGTTAAAAAGAGACAATATAAAATTATAGTACATTATAATGGATGTTCAAGATTTCAGGAAGGTTTCTTTTTAATTCACTGAGATTTAGTGAAGAAATTCATGCCCTTTTTGACAGCGGGCATTTGTCAGAAAGGAATCTTAGTTTCCATTTTCCACAAAAAATTTAGTTTATGTCTGATCTGGCGAAATTCAAGGGGTTTTCAAGGAGGTTCCTGAAATTCTAGGAGTTTTCAAGAAGATTTACAAGGAGCTTTTAAGGACTCCATGAATTCAAGGAAGCGGTGGGAACCCTGTTTTATGTCTTTCATTTTATTGTTTTTTTTCACATCCTTTTCCTTTCCTTTCATTTTTTTTTCTTTTCTTCTCTTTTTATGTTTTTCGCTGGCAATACATCCATACCCATACCTTCTGTGTTTTGTAGGTTTAATTGTAAGCATGAAATTATGTTTGCTATCACCGTTAGAAACTAGTTTCTAGTAAAGCTATCAAAACTCGGCCTCTCCCAAGCTACACAAAACAAATTGACTAGTAATATAAAAATGATAATTTAAAGCAGTCTTTAAAATTAATGCTGGTCCTCAGAATGTAATGAGAGTTATAGGTACAGCACGTACATGATATTAAATGTTAGCAAGACTATTTGCACTGGAGCATACAGATCATTCACAACTTCCACACCATAGAACTTAAAAACATTCTGTTATTTGGTCTAGTAATCATCAATGAACTTATAGGGAGATGACTTTGTGAAGATATCTATTATTGTCATAATATATATACAGTATTTTACTATAAAGCTGTAATTTTAATACCCCAAACCAAAGGTTTCATGCTAAAACACGATGCTTATACATCAAAGCACACTACATGACGGGCCAGTACCACAATGGTCCTTTGATAAAATGCGGAGAAGAGATGGGTTGTGGGAATGGTAAAGAAACAGCACATCGTGGTCATATCAGAAAGCTTTTCGTGAAGAATTTTTAAAGAAATGACTCAATAAAACTGAATGCTAAGTCAAGGTCTCTCCTCCTCCTCCTCCTCAAACAGTTAAAGCTACATACAAAATGTATTTCTTGGTAATAAAACTGCAATGTTCAAACCTTTTCTCATGCAAATAATGCAAATACTTCAGGCAGGTATTTGTCTACTTCATTCACACACAACAGCCAAAGTATCTGACTCAATTGCATAACAAATCACAGAATCTAAAACAACTTCTACTGTTGCGGAAATGCCCTTTTTAGTTCAGTTTTTTAACTTGAAATAAATAGCGTTCAGGACGTGAAATTCACACTGCCAGCTCAAACTCTTACTTATACAGGTAGACCCACTACTGGTTTATCTAACATGTATTGATGAAAAAAAAAAACTTACTGGCAGAGACAGGAAGATCAAAATAGCTTCAAAATGTTCAAAATACTCTTCTTAAAATGTCAGCAAAAAGTGTTTGATAACTTTGTAGTGTAAATGCAGTCATGACACAGCATTATGCGAGCACTGCTCTACAAACATCCATGCTGATTATAACAGGACACTTTTTATAACACATAATCGACTATCTTATGTACATAAAACAGTCTCATGTCTGAGAAAAACAACCATCTAAAGCCGTTTGATTGTAGCTCTATTCACATCAATCCAAGCAACAAATGGAAAAAAGATTCCACATCTTATCCCACAAATTCTCTGTTTCTTCCCCTCTCTCCCAATTTCTACTTCCTCTCTACATCCAACTTATCCAAGCAAGTTCAATATATCTTGCTCGAACACCACTGCACTCAATCCTCTCATAACATTGTAAAAGTATTTAAGTCTACAACTGGAAAACAAAAGGAGACTTTTGGATTCATCACGAGAGGTAAAGAGCAAACACCTGTAAGTTAAAAAATGCTTACCATATTTGTATTTTCAAAGTGTAAAGAAAGCAAGGCCCATCACCATGATTTGTGCACACCTCAAACATTACCTCACATTTAATAAAATGAGGGGGCGTCTACTTTGTCTCTGAAATAGATCTATTCCAAGTCAGGTATATCATCATGTGAGGTTGGTTTTGACTTCATGATGTAGGGGTTCCAAGTACAAATCGGGCAACAAAGTACTCAATGTGCAAAACTTTATGTTTTTACATATGGATCAATGTGCAAGTTTATGATTTCTTTTCTTTTAAAAAATCGCTCATTGTGAAATTATAAATTGCAGTCCATGTCGATCCTCTGTATTCAAAGTATGACAACATCATACACCATTTGTGGACAATATCTCCTTCGTAGTAAGTTGCGGGTCTATATATGACATTCAACATTAAGTTTCAAACTGCTTTCCTTCTGTGCTGATAGTTTAAGGACCTATCATTTTGAGGCACCTTAACATTACAGTGAAGAAACAAGCACAACATTACAAAACTTTTTCTTTTCCTCTTCAATTTCCCACAATGAGATGATACAGGATACCATGACATTTATAATTATGCGTCATGTACAAACACATTGAGATCATGAAAGATACAGTAAGAAGTAAAAATGATGTTCATCGGTTTCTAGTGAAGGCAGCTCTTTGGAACAGGGCCATAACAGAATAACAACACTACTTTGAATTTTTTCTTCTTTGTGACATACATCCGTCTCATGCACAACTGTTCACTTCAGTGTATTAAACAATTTCACAGCAAAAAGATATATGCGCTTTTAATAGAAATTACAATTGCTTTGGAAAACAAGGTTCACTATTGATCAAACGATTATGCTTACATATGCATCAGAGTATTTTATTTTCATAACTTACCGCACATAATGTATACTATTGATAGATTTACAGAACCCCTTAAATAATAAATTAGGGATCATAGAACAAACTTCTTTTCATATTACCTTTCAATTCTGAAAACTCAGAATGTTCAGAAAGATAGCACACACACACACACACATGTTGGACCTTTTCACAAAACCAATCACTGATAGCTCTACTCAAAAGAAAAACAGTTAAGTACAATGATGACTTCAATGTACACACATGTCCCTTCACAGATTTTCAATCATGATTCCAATTCATATGCATACAGGTATAGAAAAAAAAAAGGTGTATGGACAAAAGTGACAAGATGACAAACAGTATTCCAATGATCCACTCCCAGCATTTGTGCAGTGGTAAAACACATGAAAATAGAAAGTATCAGGCAAGAAATTACATCTCTTAATGCTTTTCATTAGTAACCAAACACACTAGGACATGTTCCTCACATTATGAAATTAATTAAAATGAAAGAACTTAAAGTGAAGATTAAAACAATTGTGGGCTTCAGGCTCAGGTACACACTAGAACAAAGCACCTATTGTGTTACCTTACTCAGCCTTCTCTGTTCGTTATGTTAAAGGTTTTGCGGTACTATTGACACCGAAAAAGTCATTTCAGCACAAGGAAGCAGATTAGAACAATGGCAACACAAAGAAAGTAGTAGAAGAACCAGATCACACCAGAGAACACCCGTCGATCACCTGTTCAGCCTCTCTATTCTTTTTTTCCAGTTTGCAGATCAATAAAGCTTGAACAACATCAAGTACTTTACTTGTGCAAATATGAGCATTATCAAAGATTCTGTCTGAGTGAATGTTAACAGTGAGTAGAAGAAATCCCAGATATCACACATGGCAATGAGTAACAAACTTATCAAGCCAGGCAAGAAAAGAATGTATCTCACTCATGGTAAAGTTGCAATAATTGCACCATGACCCACATAACTGGATGAAGGTATCCTTACACAACAAATGAATGAAGAAATGAAAAGGTCAAACCTCATATTATTTGCTAAAGAATCATCAATGCCTGTCATCTTCATTGTTATCAGCCAAGTCCTCTGACAATGGCTTCATATACTCCCAAAACAGCTACAAACCAAACTCTTTCTTTTTTACTAATCACCTGAAAAAATGTATGCCCTCATTCATTTACTCATTACTAAACATACCCAAAGTTTAGATGACAGGCAAAAAGATGAAGGAACCCAGCTGTCTCTCTTCCACATGAATATCAAAATTTAGATGGCCAGAAGCAACACAAACTCATCCTTTATATTTTTACACAAATGGCCAAATTCAGATGATAAATGAACAAAGACATCACTCTCTCAGTCAAACAAAAAAATTGTCACAACAGATCCCTGGCTGATTGTAAAATTCTGACAAGTGACATTTTGCAATACTGAGGAGACTAAAAATTTCTCAATTTTTCTTACATTGCTCTCTAAAAATATTGTTTCAGATGTTAACAACTTTGAATATATTTCTCATAGAGCTCAACACTTTTCACATAGCGCTCGATGAGCTAATAATCTGTTTCACATTTTTTAAAAACAACAAAAACACAAACTCCACTTTATGTGTTGATTGTCGGATTCCTACACTCAGCCAGTAGATGAACGGACAAACACTTCAGTCGACAGCAATCTTCCACTCTTCCTGACTAAACTTGATTCCAAAGTACAATGCCAAACTGTTCTCTGCGCGGTCCCCAGCACCAAACAACCCCATGATCCCCATCCCTGGGACTCCACCGGAAGCAGGTGCCTTTGGAATTTCCACCTTCCAGTCAAAGGTCAACTCTTTGTCCTCGTTCTGCACACTGACCCTGACCTTGCCATTGGGGAGGAGTTCCGTCTGGAAGGCAACGATGGACCCTTTCTTGATTTCAGGTAGCTTCATGGTCATCTCTTGCCCATCCACAAACACATTTCCTGCACAGACATGACAGTTGGAACGTTAGCTTTAAACAAAATGGGAATAAATTTTGCCAAGACATTAAATTTTATACACAAAAAAAAGTGCATTCCAAACCTAAACATGGTACAATTCTGCAACCCTAAAAAAGCCAAAATACAAGCCAGTTGCAGCTCAAGGTGCAGTTGACTATGAATGAGCTGATGACACCAGGAAGTTTAAAATAGTTAAACTAATAATCCTAATTTCAACTGATCTGTTTCATAAATGTAATGAAGAAGAAGGGTTTGAACAAAAAAAAGGAAAGATAAACTTAACCCAAAATCAACCCAAGTGATTCCAACAAAAGCCGAGTCCACTGTCACATGTGTAACAACCGGGCATCAGTGAGAAATGTGTTTCTCCATTTCCTATATGTTAATACCAAATTTTGGGGCAAAGTGACAAAAATACCTACATCATTTGCCCCCTTACTTACCATACAGATTGACATAAATGTTCTCCTCTTTGCCAAAAAATTCTGTATCACTGTTTTTGACTGATATACAGATCCCATCTCCTGGTGACTTGTCAGCATCATCAAGAACTTTGATGGTGAGCGTGTTGCCTGGCAGGAAGCTGGCTTCATTGGAGAAGAGCACATGTGAGATTCCCTCAGCAGTGCGGGTGGCCACTTTGTCTTCATTGCTCAAGCAGTAAGCCTTGCTTTCTGACTGGCTCCACTCTGTAATTAAATACCAAATATAAGCATGTACTCTTTTTAAATGGCTGAATATTAATATACAGGGTGTATCATAAGTCATGCACCATCCTTGTTTTCATATTTCATATACAAATCAGCGGGTAATAATCTATAGTACATCATTAGATGCTCAAATTGAGCTTACTCAGAAACAAACAAGCATTCACTGTCTCGAGAAAGCTGTCATGGGTGTTGCACGGGTAATCGTTTGGTGTCAATCTTTATGATGAAGGTCTTCAGGATGTTGCGTTACTTTTCTCACATCCTTTTCAAGGAAGCAAAATAGTATTAACTTGGGTGATGCTGTAGGACCCAGATATCTGGATGTCTTTTCTAACTCAACATTCCCCTTAAGTCGACATGGTTTGGAATTCCAAAACTTCTTCATTTACCACAGACATCGCGCAAGTCCAACTTTTTTTTCTCTCTCTTTTCTTATATGTCAACATGAACTGAAGTGTTGATAGTTGATAGCTGAAGAAAGAAGACAATGGTGAGCCACGTGCATGCTTGAAGGGAGGGGTGTGCTGTGGGTGTTGAGTACAGATGAAGCAGCATGTGGCCTATCATCACAACTTCACCCAGGGACAAGGTGATTGGGGAGGGGGGAATGACGAGGCGAAGAGGAAAAGTGGTTGGAGAAGGGGGTAAGATTTCACTGTTTCTTATTGCGCTGCTTTGTAATGTGTGGCACAGAACCATCATGCCTGCTTGCTTATGAAACTTATTGCTTCCAAGGTTCTGTGTAGATGTCTAGCACAGTACCAGTATCATCGCGCAGATACTGCCATTCTTTTATCATTCCAAATCACAACCAATGCTCAAAATAAAATTTATTAGAAAAAAAAAGAAAAAAAAAGACAGGTACAGCACTAAGGAGGAGTCAGGAGGTCTGAGTTTTTGTTCCGGAGTTCTCATCTGACTTAACAGGGGCTTTTTGGGTCAGGTGTACAGTGTACACACTGGTCAGTCGATTTTTCTCTTTACTTGACATGATTTCAAAAGTCCCAGCAATGTCGACTTATGCAGGTTCTACTATAGTTGAATGATTCAATGTGCTCTTCAAATCGACAACTGAAGTTAGTGAATAGATATCTCATGACAAATATCCGGTTCAGGATTTTCCATTGCTTTTTTAAGCTTTGGAGGTTCTCAATAGACTTGTGAGCCAAAGAATGAAAAGTATCTGTATCACTATTTGATGTATAGACCAGGAAAATTCACACCAAATGTACTAATTCATAGTTTGCGCTTCTGAAAGCATTCACTATTTTCTTGATAATCCCAAGAAATCTATAGCAAATAAGGGAAAATGATATTTCATGTTTCTTTTGCTTGCTAGTATACATTAAGAGACATGAATTTTGTTGGAGCTGAAACAAACAAACAAAAAAAACAGTGATATTTATGACTGAAAGAATTGCAATTTTCACACATTATTAAAAATTACCAGATTAAAATGTTTATATGTTTTTACGTGACTTCTTGATATATAATACTAATAGGTTTACTTTAATTAAGAGACATAAACCAGAAACAACAATATATGAGAAAGTTTTACCATACTATTTATAATTTTCTAGGTGACCCTAAAACTGCATACTAAGTAGATTTTCATCAGCTGTTTACTTTTTTCACATCCAGAGGAAAAGAAGGCTTACTATAATGCTCTATGGAGGTGGTAGAGACTTTGGGGATGCTCCATGCTGACCAAGGTGTGTCAGACTCCCCTCTGCCACACACACGCAATGTGTAGGGTGACCGTGTGCGCAGGTGCTTTATCAAGTAGCAGCTGGAGGTTCCAACATAAGCTGTGTGGTAGACAGCATTGCTACTGTCTTGGGACTTGTGGTTACCAGACGCATACTGCAGCCAGAACTCGGTGATTTCACTCTCTTCATCAATCTATGGAGGAAAAAGAATCACACAACAATATAAGAATTAAAATCACATGCTTCAAACCTCCCTAATATGCAAAATACCTACAAATAGCAATTTAGAAGCTGTTATATCTCAAACCTGCCACAATAAGAAGCATGCTGCAACATGTCATCCTAGTGCTAGTAAACTATGACTGAGTTAAGCATTGAGGATCAGTATGGGAATAGATAGCCCCTAAAAATCTTTAGTTTCTATTGTGAACCAGCAGTTTCTGTCAATACGCGATAACCACAATAGAATTTTCTTAATGTTCCAAATTTTAACTCTTCACAATGAAAAAAAATCCCAAATTCAGGAAAGATCCTGAAGATGCTAGTGTGTGTTATACCCCGTGTTTCAATGTGGCAGCAAAGGATGAAGTATAAATCAAAGTAACACTGTTGGAAACAAATTTAAACACTTAGAAAGTTAAAAAATAAAATAAAATACAAAACATGTAAACACAAAACTAAATTAATACACAGTTGCACATCTTACTGGTAACCCACCTCATTCCAATGAACGAGGAGACCTCCTGGCTTTTCAATGACTTCAGAGATCTGTACGGGAGCCCGAGCCAAGATGTGTCCTTCCAACAAAATGGTGGATTCTATGTACTTCTCAATATCATGAGACAAGACGACATTCACACAAGCAACTTCTGATGGTGCTGGGATGGCAGGGACACTGGAGAAACAGACAAGTACAAAGTGAGATAGGAAAATATATGGTTTGGTTACCAGTTTTACGTCTCCTGCAACACTGTAAGGTCATTTAAGAGATGGGCTATTTCGACCCTGCCTGTCAGGACCAACCCGAACTGAGAGGGAAAATATCCTAGCAGAAAAAAAACCAGATGTCCGCGACCGGGGACAATCTAGGGTCTTCCCGCATGATAGGTGAAGAGCCTAACCATTACAGCACAGCGCCGGTAAGAAAAATATCAACTCAATGAACTATCACCACACTTAAAGAATAATAAAGGGTGTCTTAGTCTTAGTGTAAGGAATACAAAAACACAAAATTGTGTAAGCAAACAAAATCCCTCAAAGCATCTATTAAAAAGGAATAAATGCTCGCCATCATAAAATCAAACAAAAACCTGTATAAATATTTATATATATTATATATATACATGTTGAAAACTCACTTGATTACCATCAAAAACCTAAAAGTTGTCTCACTATGAACAATAAAAGTAAAACTCATATAAATTGTGAAAGCAAAGTACTCAAATCACACATATTTTCATTATGCATTTTGTAAACTTGGGAATTCTGTATCTAGTCAATGTCTCTATTTATTATGACAAAGCAAATGTAAAATTACTTGTTTCCTAATGGCCAACTGACCCACTCTGGCTGACAAACTACCATAAATAAGGATATGGGATGATTTCCTAAACAATGAATTGTGCACCATCCATATGAAAATTTGATTTCAGAGATTAGAACACAGAAGGAGCAGTCTATAAAACTATCAGTCTTGCACTCTTGAATAAAAATAAAGCATGACAAAAGCACCATACCTTGATAATGCTTTGGTTTTGGGATTTTCCTTGAACTTCAAAATCTTTTCACAGTTGTTTTCAGGATTGTCTGCGAGTATGGAGGCTCCTGCAAAGAACAAATCAAATCTCTGACTTGATCTTACAATCTAGAAATAAGTTTTTTTAAAATGATAGTTTCAAAACTTCACACATTCACCCCATACCCCCTAACAACACAGATAATATGATTGCATAGTATCATGAGTCACACACAAGTAGGGTATCAAACCAGTTTGTCAAATCAATCAAATAAATTCATAGAATGGTGATAAACTGAAATATTCCCCCTCCCTTCCCTCTGTATTAAACAATCCAGTTTCAGGGGGAAAGGAGGTGCGTGTTGGGGGGGGGGGGGGGGGGGGGGCACCATACCTTCAAGAAAATTTGAGGTGTTCTCAAAATTGCAAATATTGCTTTTTGTCAGACACTGGAAGGAAAAGATAAAACTCATTGGTGTAAGTCAACACTAACAGACTTGCCTTCATCCATCACTTGAGCCGCACACTTGAGATTTTCATCGACCAAAGCCTGGCACTCTTCTAAAGGTTTCAGAGCATCGCCCCGAATGGTCTCAATGTCACCCTTCAAGTGAAACAAGCGTTCGTCGAGAGCAGCAACGACTGCGATCTTCAGGCGGTCGAAGTGAGACTCAACTTGCTTGTGAGCTGCATCACTGCTCACATTTATCTGTAGTTAGAAAAATACAATCAAATAAAAAGAAGTATTTAAATTCATGTTGTGAACATCCTTACCTTCCCTTCTAAAAAGAGAGGGATAAAGAGAGAGACAGAGTGTGTGAGAGAGATTGAGAGAGGGACAAAGAAGAGGAAGGGATAGGGGCATGGGTAATAAAGATATAATTTCTGCTATAATTATAATGGTATAATATAAACATAATTGTAGAGAAGTATTGCTGGGTAAACTGAAAGACTATATTTATTTACTTTACGTAGGCATATTAAAATGTACTCATCTCCCTACTTTTCATTCTTAACAAACGCATTCCATGGCATTGATTATTCACTGAATTTATCAAAAAAAGACATTTAAAGAAATGGCACAAATGTTTCCAATGTCATTTCTAAGAGTGAAATGTGTAATGTCATGGACGGTCACAAAAACACAGCAGAGTTGAAAGTTTCAACAAAAACTGCCTGAAAGAATTTATCCATGTAACCAGATATTTATCCAGTAGGCCTTTTGCATTCATGTCATGCCTCAGGCCACATTAAATATATAGGATTCATACAACAAGAGTTTACATAAAAGTAATTATTTATAAATAATAATAAAAAACACCTCTCACCTGATCTTTAAGATATTTTATCTCATCAACTACTTCAGCAAGTTCGTAGCGATAATTGTGTGCAGACTCCATTATCTCCACCACATTTTGAATTAGTTCAGCTGCCATTTTCAATTATTTGGGGGCACCTGTAAAAATAAAAAGTCAAAATAATTTACCAGGAACTTACCTACTTAAGTATTCACCGGTCTACAAGGGTGAAAGGTGAGAAAAAAAATTGACTGAGACGGCCAAGCTAGAGGTGTCTCTTACGTAAAAAGCAGTTAGATGGGTTACACAAACTCAGCGCACACTAATGCACAAGAGAGTTTGCAGTGAGAAAGTTCTCTATAGGGCCTGTAGGGAAACTGGGCTAACTCAAACTAAAATTCAAACTAATGGGTTCAAATAAAGACCCCAAATGCAACACAATATTAGACTGAAACTTAAGTTTTTGATACTTCACACAAATACTTTTATTAAACTGAAGGTCCAACAATGATCACAATCACAATTTCACATTACTAAAAAAGGTTCACAATGATGGTCACAGTTCCAAAACAAAAGATTAAAACATTCTGACTGGTCCTCTCTCATGGACCTTAAGTTCCAACTGCCTGGCTGGGGCAGGTCCTCTCTCTAGGACTTCCAAAGAGCTTATATAAGTCTCATTGTAACTGTCTTCATGAATTGAGCCATATCAGAGCAGAACAGTCCACTCAGCTAGTGGGCTAAATAAAAAAAGGAGAAATTTTAAACTTTCTTTTATGAAATCGGTGACGACCTTCTTTAATTAAAAAAAATTCGAGAGGATTGACTTGAATTGCTGTCTTTGGAAAGGGACATTAAATTAGCATTTTTCTGCTTCCTTATACATATAGAACGAGGCTTCCATGTCAGAAGCGTGGGTGGCTTAGTGGCAGTGTGTTTGCTTGTTAATCGAAAGGTTGCGAGTTCAAATCTCGTTTCGGTCAAGATTTTTTTTTTCTTTTTTAAACAAATTTCTCTCACAAGGTTGTGAATTCAAACCCCGTTACGATCATATTAAAAAGACATAAAATTTTTAACCTCTTTTAACAAATTTCTCTCCTTTCCCTCTTTTTGAAAAAAAATTATATAGTTCACCTAGTGAAAAACTGGGTTTGATTATCGGTGGACCCTGAGGAAGTTTTTTTCAATCGAATACCTTTTATACCTAGCCTAGTAGCTCTAGAATCTAGATCCTAGATCTATTTCCGTCTTTGTGCTTGTGTTTGCAAAAAGCTGAAAAGAAAAGTGTTCGTTGTGAAAGGCAAGGTTGAAATACAGTCAAACTGGAGTAATTCTTTCACCCTTTTGCTTATCGTTATCATCGATTGTCATACACCTATCATCACAGGATTTGACAGAGTTGTAACACAAACAGTAGTGCAAGTTGCAATACTCAACCCGAAAGCAGACTTTGTACATAGTCATGGTAGTTTACCGGTACATTGTGCTAAATATCATGTCTTTTTAGCTGCTCTAGTCTTTTCTCTTGATGATGATTTTCTTCTCAGTTGTGTTTATGTTGTTATTTTGTTGCTTCTTTCCTTAGAGCTTTTAAGTGTTTCTCTTTTTTTTTCTAAGACATGGACTGTGTTTGCAATTCAAATTCAGTGATAATCATTACACATCATATTCAATTTATTATTTTTTTGTCCATGATTTTCCCCCCTTCCAGATGGTCTTAGTCGAAAAGGTTACATTTTTTGTACTTTTAGTTGTTTATGTCAATTTGGTTCAACTAGAAGAAATTCTATTAGAATTATAAAAAATAAAATTGTTCTAATCTTAATGGAAGTCCATGTTACAATTTATAAAAACAACTTCTATAGGGCATTTTTTGTTCTTTCGTCATTTACCAATTTAACAGAGAGAGAGAGATAGAAACACGGAGAGAAAGAGACAGAGAGAGGCCCACTACACACACACAGACACAGGGATAAAGAGAGAGAGAGACACAGACAAAGAGAGAGTCAGAGACGGACACACACACACAGGATCACACAGACACAGGATAATTGGTGACATAATGCGGTGATATTTATTGGTCTGGTAGCCTAATGTGCGGTGATACTTAGCGATATATGTGCGGTGGTATTCAGTGATATGTGGTGATATTAAGTGATGTGCGGTGATATTTAGCCATATATGTGCTGTGATATTTAATGATGTGCAGTGATATAGCGATATATATGCCGTGATATTTACCGATGTGCGGTGATATTTAATGGGATATTTAGCGATGTGCAGTGATATTTAGTGATATGCAGTAATTATACCTTTTGCGTGAATCAGGTAATAAAATATATATTCTGTTTTCTGGTTGAGTCTTATTGCAACTTTCACTATTGGTACTGTTTAAAGAAAATACATGTAACAAAAACACAGTTCTCAACAATAGTCACTATTCAGGATTTAAATACATGCATGCATGGTTTCGTCTCAAACTTAAATACAATGCTACTGTCTAGATTTCGAACTTTTAACTAAAATTTTGGAAGGACTTCCGTAACCAGAGACCAGGGCCCTAACCCTCCTATTCAAATCCTACACACCCTCTACGACCCCAAGGATGTATGAATTCTGTGGCTTCAGAAAGAGGCGCTTTTTCGTTTGTTATCCCAGGCCCAGAATCTAACAATAATTCGTCAATATTGATACCCGGTATTCATGGGTCATCTGTGTCAATCCGGATGATCCTGTCGGGCCGTTGCGTCTAATAAAAAAAAATGTTTTCTTGTGTTATTTGAGTTGTTTATTGCCATATTGTTTTCTGTTTAAAAGAGGGTTTGGATCCCCTTTTTCGTTTATTTATTGTTCAAAATAATTTTGTTTGATGACTGATTTTGATTAACATAGATTATCCATCATCATCACTTTATTGGAAAGGGATCGGTTGTGTTGATTGACAGGTGCCATATATTTAACACACACACCTTTGCCGCAAAAAATATGCACTAGCTTTCAGCTACGACAGACGTGAATAGGCCTATATATGTGTATATTATTTCTTTTAGATACTTCTTGTAGGACTGATATAGGTATCCATATTACCGAAAAATTGTTCGATTCTGGGCCTGGGGTAACAAACAAAAAAGCGCTCAGAAGGACTTCCACCGTAATATCTCTAGCCCACTGCAAAACCTACATTATTTATGCTCCTCTGAAACCCTAAGATGATAAATTATCGTATGAGTAAATATTTTTATTTTAGGTGTGACGCGCTGAATCAAACTGGTCGCTTGTTACGGAAATACTCCTAAAAAGTTATCTTTTGTCTGCAATTTTCGACAAGTGCCAAATCTCGCCCACCTAACTAATGGTAATCTAGTGTTAAACTGTGTATTCCTACGCGTTCTTAGGTGGGCGAATACTGGGGGGAACCTCAGGTTTTTTATTTTTATACCTTCTATCAGTCTTCTATCGATCATTAAGTAGATCTACTTAATCATTAACTTTTTGGCGCTTTTTCGGCAGTTCCCACCCCTACTTTTTATATAGCAAAATACTAACCGGAAACTTCTGTGTTTCTTTGATATGCGCATGCGCATGGAGGAATCAATTTAATCTGCCAGGTTGGAACAGTCAGAATAGGAATGAACGA